>JAULBY010079646.1:0-30872 GCA_032358315.1 Ophiocytium majus
GCGGGGCGCCCCAGCACCAAGCCAGGGGGTACCAGCGGCTAGGCAGGACCTGTGCCCTCCCAGCAGCGCCACCACCCAGCCCGCAGCCCGCTGCTGTGGTGCACACGGGCCTTGCGCAGCCTGCTGCTGCACTTTTCGACGCGTCACTTTGGGCCCGCTGTTAGAGTCGTCGGCCTGAGAGTGAGAGAACGGTCAGCAATTTCGCCGACCGAAAGTGTGCTAGCTGACACACTAACACTTCGCCGAGGCAGCCCGCCCAGCGGTAGCCATGCAAACTAGCATGCTTGCCGTGTTCGACAGAGAGAGGGCGCCGTCGCCTGGCGCTGCCTGCTCGAGCACCAGCACCCGCCGTTGGGGGCTGCTGCTGCTGTAGCATAGAGGCATGTTGCTGCTGCTGCCACCAGCAGCGCCAGGGTTCACCCGTGGAGATACCGGGGGCAGCAGCAGGGCGGGGAGGGCAGAGGTATGGCGGTGGGAGCAGCTCTAGGTAGGGCGGCGGCATCACCGACGGTACAGCCTAGGCACAGCTCGGTCTCGACCTCTCATGAGGGGAGCCAGATGCTGCTGCTGCCGCAAATGCTGCTGCGCCGGCCAGCTCCGACAATTCTCTTTATTCCTGAAGAAACAATACATGGCCCCAGAAACAGGCTGTGCTGGCCGTGCTGGGTGTGGGGGGGTGCAGAACATTAGGTGGGGGCGGTTGTAAGGGGGCGTGAAGTAATTGGGGAGCGGCAGTTTTAAGGGGGGTTGACATAATTATGGGTGGCCAGTTAAAAGGGGGGTAAGTAATTAGGGCCGCCCAGTTAAAACCTCCCTATTTATGGAGGGGGGTCTTGAATAGGCACTAGACGGTAGAGTGATCCAATGTGCGACAACACGCGCATCATGTGACGGCAAAGGGGTAGGAAAGACCCAGGAAAGACCCCTTTGATTGGGGGGGGGGGGTCCTGCAGTCCGTCAGAAGGCGACCAGGCCCCTGGCGCTGCCACATGTGGGCTTGGACGCCACAGTGTGGCAGCCTACAGTAGGCCTCTGCAATCTCTGCTGGGAGTCAACATCTGGCGCCATGTGTGGTGCTGTCACGGGCCAACTTCACCCGAGGTCGGGGAGACCCGCCACCACAAGCTGATAAATGCGCTTCGTGCTGCAGCTTGGGTTCAAGTTGCCAGAGCTGCGCGGTGTACGCAAGGATCCGGACACGGACGCTCCCTTCCGGCACAGCGACAACCTCGTACTGCATGGAAATGCAAGTGCCCGTTGGCCAGCCGGAATTGCCTGCGCCTGCGTTACAATCTGCAGCGGGCACGCAGCGCGTTTGGTGGCCTGGCCGTGTACCTGGACGCGTTACCATCCGCGTGGGACACACACACGCGTGTGTGTGCCCCACACGCTGACAGCATGATGCTCCTCGTGTACACCTGTGAATGCCATCATCACTGGTCTAATATGTTAAAGATCATCATGTGTCGGCAACCGCCCAAAGAGCTGCTCTTACGTGTCTGCGAGCGGCATTGGTCTGACCAAGATCAGACGGGCCATTGACTCCAGATGATGGTCAGCATGCATGGTCAGGGCTCCGCCAATTGCCAAAGGGCTGCTTACACAGCTGCGACGTCGCAACCGACCCGTACCGTGTCTTCCGTAGTGCTCAGTTTTTCGCTGCCTGCAGCGGAGGCAGCCCGCGTTGCTGGTCCACCACTGCTGCTGGGCGATTTGCGAGCTTCCCCACTTCCCGCCTTCAACCTACCTCCCACCAGGGCAGCGCCGCTTTGCTGCGCCGCGCGACAGCGCTACATGTAGCCCCGTCCTGTGCCTTGCGCACGGGTTCACGCAGCTGGCCAGTGGTAAACTTTGAAAGGTCAGTCACTGTGTGCTTAAAAATTTGTCTTTGGGTTGTGAGGTGCGGGCTGTCGTGCTTGTTGCCGCTCCCTGCGCCAAGTGCACCATGGTGGCGCGTGTGCGTCGCAGCAGTCTTCACATGCAGCTGCAGCGCGTGGGGGTTTTTGCAGCCGGTAAAACCCGGGAACTGATGGAGGGTCCGGACGCGCGCGCCGCGCGGTGCCCTTGCGAGTCGTTGACGGTTGGAGCCTCCGCAGTTGCTCACTTCTTCGTTGCCTGCGGTGGGGGCAGCACGCGCTGCACAGCCAGCGCTGCTGCTGCTGCTAGGCACATTGCAAGCCTCCCACACATTCCGCCCCCTTATACCTCCCGCCGGGGTGCGCCGCCTCCTCTGCTGTCGCTGTGCGTGCACATGCACTGCGCACGGGCGTGCACACAGCAGGGGGGGGGGGGGCGGACCTGCCAGGCGCGGTTTTCCCCAAGATGGCACTGCTGCCAGTTGTGATGTGTGCTTGGTCGCGTGCACTATCGTCGGGCGGGTGACTGCAGTGTAGACAGCGTGCACTCGGTGTTGGCGTGCCCTGCTCAGCAGGCGTGCGCAGGACCCAGTTTTTGTGCAGGGACCCGTCGGTTACGAAACGGTTTCGTTGCCCCGAGAGTCTTGCAAGGTGGGGCTCTGTCTGTCTGCCTCTCACTCACTCACCGCACATAGGGCCCAGCGCTAGCTCTCGGTTTGGCTGTCAAGAAAGCCAAGGAGCAGCAAGCATGCCGCCTCGCGCGTTGCTTTTGGCCTTCCTCTGTGTCGCAGTGGCCGCCTGCGCCGCAAAGAAAGGTGCGTGTGTGCACATGTGCTGATTCGAGGCGCCAAGCGCGAGACAGCAGGCCTGTACACGGGGCGCACATGCAGTAGCGCTGAAGCCACGCAGTTACAGTGCCCATGCACCGTGTTGGCGTGCTGTTGGCGTGCTGGCATGTCCTGCGTCGCTACTGGGTGCCTGCACTCACTACTTCGGAAGTCGTATACATGTACTCCAGCTCTTGCAGTTCACTCGCGCGGCGCCGCAAAGTTACGCAGCTGCTGTTGCTTATTGCCGGTCGTGATTGCTGATACTGCCGCTGTTCCTGCTGCCGCTGCTGCTGCTGCTGCTCCCGATGCCACCACTGCTGCCGCACCAAGCAGCAGCGACGGCGCCAAAAACCATATGCCCGGCTACGGGGCTGGCCGACGCCACCATGAAGTTCTGCTGCGACAAGGGGTGTGAAACGTGCGGGGGGGAGAGCTGCGGCAAGCGGCCAGGGGGGGAATCCAAGTGTTGCACTGGCCGCACCGCCACCACGAAGTGGCCTGACTGTAAGACGGGCAAGGTCCCCTGCAAGGTCGTCGTCGCTGCCACCCCGGCTGTGCGTGGTGCCACGCCTGCCACGCCTGCACCTACACTGTCTGTGCCCGCAGGTGAGGCGCCACATGGCTGCACAAGTGTAGCACTCTGTTTCATACCTCAAAGTATTTCGGAGGTGTATGTGTATACATGTACAACTGTAACACTACTAATGGTACCTAGTGATGGGTAAGAGCGCACAAATATCTCAAAATACGGCGTATAACGTATTTCTAGAACGTACTTCTTTTTATAAACACAGCGTAGAAAATTTGTGCACTTTTGAACCCACCAAGTAGATTCCGTTCAAACCGTTTAATATGGTAGCTGATTAGCAGCACTTCACATAGCAGCAAGGAATGCTTCGTAAATCTTAGATGTTCAATACTTTTATTATGGCGAAACATCTGAGGGGTACCCCCACCCACCCCTCCCCCCCCTTGTCCCCCAGGCTCCAGGGCCCACAGTCGGCCCGCAAAACATCCACAACACATGATATTGCTGCACAATGTGTACATACTTCGAAGGTATCACTCATAAATTTACTCAACTTGGGTCACATAAGAAAAAAAACTTAGCCGAAGAGGTTGCCAATCCGACTCCAGAGCAGAGCCTGGGCAGGTGCTGTTATGGCAGGGGCAAAATGCCAGGACAAGCCTGTGGGGGAGTCATCCGAAGAGTCAACCCACTAACTAGTCAACACATCACAAGTGTTGGTAAGGTACCTTACCGATAGCCTTGTGACAGTGTGCGTTGCGAGTGCTGCAGAGGACAATCCTCTTGCTTGTGCGTCCGTGCAGCATGCTGCTGCACCAGTGTTTTAACCTGGTTTCTCCCTCAAGTTGCACTGACTGGCACCGCCAGCAGCAGCAATCACGTGGCCACCAGTGACACGATCGCCGGCAGCCGTTGCTATGCCTGCACAGGCTGCGGCACATGCTGGGGTTGGCTGGTCGGCGTTGGCGTGCAATCCTTTCTGCTCCTGCCCAGCAGCAGTGAAACACACCACTGGAGTGCAACCCCCCCCCACACACCTCAACGTGCAGTGCACCAGCCACCGCAGCTGCTGTATGTGCTCTGATATGTGCCTGGTGTAGATGTTGACAGCTGCCTGCTCCTTGTACTGTACTGCGCACCCACACCCTGCTGCTACAGGCAGCTGCCCGCTGCTGCTGTCTGCAGTAACTGTTGCGCCGGTTGGTCCCCGGGCCAACATTAGCATGCAGGGGCCAACATTAGCATGCAGGCCGTGCACACGTGGGCAGGCCCGTAAGGCACCGCAAACACGCAGGGGCACGCTGCTGGTACCCTCCAGTCACCCTGGCAGCAATGCCTGTGCATACAGGCACCATGCTAGCCATATACACTCACACAAGGGGGTCACCGTATTTTCAGCGTATAATCATACGTCATTCGTAGAAACGTACTAATACTTGAAGTACTGCTGTAGTACGTTATACGCCGTGACCCATCAACTCATCACTAGTGGTACTACAATATTTGTACTTGAAAGTACTTAGTTGCACTTGTGGGCGTGCAAGAGCCCATGCCATGCACGCCAGCGTGCTCGTGGCGATGGCAGTGGTACGATGTTGCACTACGTTTGCCACTGCTTCATGAAGGGCTCATTCATTCAGGAATACCTCAATGCTGTGACTCATTGGCTGTGATGGTCTGCGACCTCCTAGCAAGGCCGTAGCAACAGTGCATGCAATCCCAGGTGAGGTAATGCACATACCTCGGTACTGCAAGGATTGAGTTATCACAAACCAGTACAGTAGCAGCTGCCACACTCGTGCTCAGTCTGGCCACGTACCTCAAACTTGAAGTACATGCGCCTCCACGAACTAAGACAATCCTGCTAGATGCAACTGCACAACTCAGGCTGCCTGGCACCGCATTCCCTGGTGCCTGCCCACCCCTGCACGCTCACTGTCTTATGCAAGTGCTCACATTCGAGCATTCTCCTGGCGTTGTGCTGCTGTCGTTCAATGCCCCAGTTGAAACGTGTGCTGACGGCTACCTGGTGGTAATCCCCGCGGGCTGCCCCATGACCATCTGCTTGCCAAAAACGTGAGTTTCCGATCCAGTTGAAATTTTTCACATTTTGCCCACTGTTCAATTGCACCAGTGCTTTTGTACTCTTACGTGTGGTACAGTATAATCCAGAAGTATTTATCAGACCCGCCCAGGGCGCAGAAATGCCTGTGCACATGGCGTATGTACATGATTGCAAGTCCCCTCCAGGGGTCATGGGAGTGTACTTTATCAGTTGTGCTGTAGCAATGTTAGAGCGCATAGGGTCGTGATGTGGTTGGTAAGCAACAGGGAAGGCAGCATGCTTGACCATGCTGTCCTGCCTCTCATAGCATGTGCGCAAGTTTTTACGGGCCGCGGGCAGACTCCAAAAAGAGGACTTCAGTATGCTTGACGGCTGGTACCGTCCAGTTCCAAGGTACTCGTATGGGGCTGAAATGGGTAGTTGTTGAGCGCCTCCCCAAGTAACGTACCCCACACTTGATTCGTGTCGTCAGCTATATCTTACATCGGAAACACACACTGCGTCCTGCTGTATGAAACCTGCGTCTCCCAACATAGCATGCCCATTCGACATGTACTGCCATCCGAGCAGTGCAAACTAGCATCTCACTACCAGAAAGCAACAGGGTACCAAATGTGTCGTTTACCCTTGTACAGTAAATGACATTGCTGCACCTCTCTGGTGTAGCACATTGTCCGTGCACGACACATGTGCAAAGTTGCGGCAGCAGCAATCCTCAGCAGCAGCGGTAAGTGGTAACTGGATAGGTAGGTCGTTTGAGCGGTGTGACCACACTCTCACTAGCAGGCAGACCATTACATCCTTACTGAGCCTCCATGATACCTGTCAACACGCTGCTGTCTGTTCATTTCGTCGCCAATACGATGGAGCTATGTAGTGCTGCCAATGTGCACACTGTGTACCGCCAGCAAATGTGATTAGCAAGCAGGAGTGCTCAGCAGCAGCGGGTGCGCAGTGTTGTTTGGGACACTGCTCGGGTATGCCCACTAACAGTAGGTGGTGTACCGTCATGCGTGATGAAGCCTCCGTGCTGGCCTGCGGGCTATGTCACTGTCGAGGGTTTCCGCCATTGCTCCTCCCAGAGTCCAGGCTAGCTCACTAGTGTATGACAGCCTGTGTGAGTGCACAGTGTGCGGCCAGCTAGAGCGGGTGCTAGTTCCATGCCACCAACAGCTGCAGCGCATGCCGTCTGCGTGGCGCAACTTGCGCACAGGCGTGTGCCAGCCCAGCTGTGCAGTGCGGGAGACATATCCACACCACTTGGGCCGCGGTGCACAGGTGGTCCCAGTACCACTACTGTAATGTGGCGGCCGCCACTTGCCATGCCCACGCGAGCGACACGGTGACACACATGCGCTATCTCAAACAATACCGCCTGACTTGTCACTGCCACCACCATGTCCGCAATGACTACCACGTTCCCAGTCAGCTGATGCTATATCAGACGTGCTCCTGTCTGTTCCGCGCCCATGCGCGCAGGTGCATGCAATACCGTGAAGACGTCATCGCTGCAATACCGTCCACTCAGAATGCTTATGGCATCGTCTGCCCGGACGAGGTCCCCCCTGAGTGCTGCACCACCGCCGTCCTCGCGCAGATGAAGGGCGCGCGCAGCAGCTGTCGCTACCAGGCAGCTCCCTGCGTCATGCCCCCCTGGCACTCGGACCCCTGCGCTCTCCCCGAGAATGCGTGCAACAATGGCGCGCTCTGCAACTCTTACAACTTGAGTGGTCGGAACGGTGAGTCACGTTGCCACACCTGCTGCTGGACTGTGCACTGGTTGTTGGCATGTCTGGCTTGCGCACCCGCCTGTGGCCTCAGGCACCCGTCCCTTGCCCGCGCGGTGCACCGCTCGCCAGCGCTGTTGAGCTGCCTCACTGCCGCCTGCTCTTGTGCGTGTGGCGCACTCGTGTGTGCGCGCGCGGTGCGCTGTGTGTTCATCGCTCCCAGGCTGCGGCGGTCAGACAATGACGTTCTGCGACTGCGAGACTGCTACGGCGAAGTCGCCCACTGGGGGGCCACTAACGGGCCGCACTTGCGAACTGTGGTGCCCGAAGGGAGGGTCTCCGTGCGGCAGTAACAGCGACTACCCCCTCGACACGGTGTGCTGTCAGGCGGACGAGGCCTGCATCTCGTATTCCGGTGGGAAGGATACCTATACAAGGTGCATCCTGCGGTGCCCGGAGAGGAGGTATCCGTGCGGCCATGAGAGCAACCACCCCAAAGACACGGTGTGCTGTCAGCCGGACGAGATCTGCAACTCTTATCCCAATGCCAATGGGAAGGGCTCCTATACAAAGTGAGCCACCACTCAACGTTGGTGCACACATCAGTCGATAGGACAAACTTTGTATGTGTACAATGGCAAGAGGGCGCAAGCGTGTGAGTGTGTGTTGCCACTAGTGAACCAGCCTGTACCTGCAGCACGTTGCCTGCACAGCACGCGGCGTCCTCGCGCGGGGGCGCCTGAGTGCATGGCGCCGCAAGGAATTGAGGCAATGCCTGGTGCTGCGCCACAATCATTGATGATACTATAAGATGCGCACGGTTGTGGATGGCCAGCTGGTGCTGCATCTCAAGTTGTAAGCATGGTGTGCGGTGACGGGGGGGTGGGCATGTGCAAGCTCTGTGTGCGCTGTACCCGATATCCCATGTCGGCAAATTGGCCGGGCCTAGTTGTGACATTGAGACGCGGGCATAATTTGTTGAATGCTGGCCGCCGCACTACAACTGTTGTGCTTCCCGTCCCCCGGTGACCTGCCGACCGGCGATCGCCAGCTCTGGCACACGTCGTGTATGCAGCCATGCAGCGCTTACAGCGTCACCACTGCCACTGTGTTGTCTGCTGCTGTGGTGCCGCGGTGGCGGCATGGGCTGCATTGGTTGCTGCCGAGTGCTGCAGGTGCGAGCCCAGCCCCCCCCCCATACCTTGAGACCCCAGCCCTTGCAGAAATGGCGCCACCGCAGGGAGTGCGTCATGGGCGGGCACGTTCAGCGCCGCTGATGCGTGCAAGTATGCCAGGGGGTACACAGGCACCTTGTTCGAAAAAGACATGGCTGCCGTGTGAGCCCTGTGGGTGCTGCTGAGCACTGCTGCGGCCATTGCTGAGCAGCCGAGCAGGCCAGCTGTTAACCTGGGCTGTGGGGCACAGGTCACGTGAGACTTGTGCTACCAGTGAGCAGATGATGTGTGCTGACAGGAGCGCGCTGCTGCAGAACTAAATTGTGAGTTGGTCCTTCCCTTGACGTCACCCTTCAGTCTCTGAGGTGAGCAGTGGTGGGACGGGGGTGACATCTCCCTTTGCGGACTGCAGCGCAAGGGGTGCATTGCTGCCATTTAAACTTGCACTAGAGTAGTTGCAGTGCGTGGCTGACGCCCGGACGCATGCAACAGGTGTCACGGTGTGTCATACCGATTAATTCATGCTACATTTGTTGTCTCCGGGCATGATTGTGGCAGTGTGTGTGCGCCTCTTGTCTGTTTACCTTGTGGGAGTGCGTGTGTGCCCCTAGCGCTTTGGTGGGTGGCCTGTAAGCAGGTGTCATCGTTGTGATGCGCTGTTGTTCCGTAGCGTGCGGAGCTAGTCCTTGAGGGCTTGGCCGCCACTTACGCGACGGCACCCGGCATTGCGCACCCACCCTTGACATGTACAAGCAAGTTTAGCTGATGGGCGCTCCCTACCCGTCCGTCTAGGCTGCTCGTTCTTCGTGCCGCTGCAATCATGACATCATGTCTGTGAACTACCCATGATGCACAAGCAACGTTTGCACACATGCCGTCATGTCTCCATGATTAATGCCGGTACTAAAGTAGTATACGTAGTACTTGAGGTGTACGAACTTGAACGTGTAGGTGGGCGAGCTGTCAGCGACTGGAGTTTGTTGTTGGTGTGCGCAGGTACTTGGTAGTGCGATCCGCCCAAGAGGGCCACCGACACTGGTGCGGGTCTGCGGGGGCTCCGCCATGGTCCTCACTTTGATGGACTAGGAGTTGGCGCCGACACCTCTTCAGGCGCCAAGGTGCCGAGCGCTGATGGCGGTGCATGGTGCACACGCGCCCACAAATTGTCGCCTGCTCAAACGCTGTGTGTCTCGGAAGCGCCTGCAAAGCGGCCTGTTGCATGCCACTGCCTGCTGCAGTGCAGCTGACGATCTGCATGCTCAGCATCAGCAGGGTGGAGGGTGGAGGTGACTGTGCACACGTGAGGGGCACCTGCAGTGACCTCAGTGACAGTGTTGCAGGTTGTTGACCGCTTGTGGGTGGTCTATGATAAATGCCAGTATTAGGGGCAACCTTGAAAAAAAGATGATGGCGAGTCCGCGGTGCCTGTTCATGGAAGGCCATGGCAGGCTCCCAACTTGAAGGTTGCGCGCAGGCGGTGGTCAGTCCCTCACGGGAGTGTGCCGCGCTGGTGCAGACAACCACTCAGCCAAGGTTCAAGGGCACCGAGCTCTGGTAGACTGAGACCATAAACAACACCACCAAGGGCTTCGTCTCCCTCCGGCAACGGTCCGGCATCGCAAGTTCAGGTTCCTCCCACTATCATGTGACAGCATGTGTAGGTACTTAATCCGTGAAAACAGACTCAGCTTCCCAGGCGCAGTGTGACAATGTCGGAGTTCCGTGTGCAGGGATTCAGCGCGTGCCACCGGCCGCGCCGGGCGTCTAGCTGAGCACTCGTCCGGCTCGGTTGCCGGTCCCCGCACAGCCGGCGGTGACGGGTGCAGCAGGACAGGCCTCGGTGCGCTGCAGCACAGCGTACCAGTGGCACAGCGGGCTTGGCCACGGTGCATGCGGGACGCTGCGTGGTCCTGCAACGTGATTGCGAGCAAAGAGGTCGCCGTGCATGTGGCTTGTGTATCTGGTGCCTTGGCTGCCTGCCACCAGCAGTGGTGTACTACTAGTAGGTGGGGCTGCTTGTGCATGTGCATGCCGCGCACTTCGCATGTGCAGCGCGGCCATGGTCGTGCTCACCAGCACGCGTGCGCAGGGACCGGCTAGTTTGGCAGCGGGCGGCCCTGGTCGTGCATATATATGTGCTGGCTCCATCAGCCGCGCCAGTTGTGGACACATCGAGTGACCTGCCATCGCAGCGGCGGCAGATGCACCTCCTTGTGGCTTGCTTTTTGCAGCTTGTTGACAAAAATAGTCTGTAAACAGCTCAAATTTACCATAAGTTTACATACTTCAACTTCCACTTCAAAATTGAAGTTCAAAGGGTCGAATAACTCTTGAAGTTGAAGTTGTACAAAAGTTTTGAGCCAGTCACGGTCCCGATTTGTCTGGTGCTCTTTCCAAAGGGCAACGTCCCAGTGTTCATGGCGGCCATCTGGGTTATACGGCATGGTGCTGTACAAGGTCAAGGCTGCACCAGGAATAAGGCAGAACAAGGGGGGGAGGTCTGCAAACCTTTGATGGGTGGCACGATGCCTTGCGGCATGGCTGTGGCGTCGCGGCTGCAGGGCGTGCGGCGTCGGTGGGCGCAGTGCCAGCAGCAGCGTGGCAGCACTGACTCGCGTGGCATATGACGGCGCGGGCGGCGCAGCAGGCGAGAGCGCGGCTGGACTATTTTGCGGGCGGGGGCGCACAGCTCCAAACGCAGCCTGTGCAGCGGCAACGAGTTGGGCGTAGGCACATTGGCTGTCCGCGCGTGCTGGCACGGAGAGCAACAATGCTGGTGACAGTCGCACACAGGCAGCTGCGCCTGGCGTGTCTGGAACAGGGCACGGCTTTTCCATTTCCCTGCCTTTTTGCACATGTGCAACGGGCATGGCTAGTCCATGCCCTTGGTGTGGCTGGACTACCCAGCCTCGTCACACTGCGCCTGTGGCGGCAACATGCCAGAACCGCACCGCCCTGTGGCGCCGCAGCCGCCATACCGCACTGCAATGCATTGTATCCCGCCGTGCTCCTGCTGCCACCCCGGCCGCCGCAGGTGATGGAGGGCCGCGTGGCTGCTGCCGACACATATGTGACTGCACAACACCTGCAGGGCGGGTTGGCGCACATGAACTTCTTTGAAGACGCACATCACGCCCGAGATGCTGGCGCTCTATGCGCATTTCAGGGGTGCTGTGTGACCTCTGCGAGCCACTTGGCACGCTGCTGTTATGCTTGGGCAAAATAGCGCTGTGCCACTTGGCTGTCGACATCGGGTAATGCTCCCGCCGAACAGGGTCTAAGTGAGCCCAGCCACCACACTGCCCTTCTGCTGTGCCTCTACTGCAGCCGGTGCTGCTGAGCACAAGTCGCTTGGCGGGTGCACTGGCCTTGGCGCCGCATACTGCTGCTCAGTGTACATAGCTTCGGTGTAATTTTCCGCATTGTAGTACTACTGTGTGTGTGTTTGCGCACAGTGCACGGACAAGTTCGTTGTATGCCTGCGTTTGCTTGCGGTGCACTTGCGTCTTTCTCACATGTGTTTTTTGTGTTTTCTTTACCTGTGCACTCTCAGTAACCTCCACTGCGGAACGGCCCTGTGCTGATGGGGTGCGGCTGAAGCGTGTCAAACAACTTAAAACAAGTGACACTCATACCGTGCGTGCAGCCTACACGGTACCGCCAGTACCACATAGTACCAGAGCGCCCCGCCCCACGTGTGCCTTAGTAAATGTAAATGGGACTCCGATTGGGACGCCGAAGCCCCTGTGCAACCGCGTGTGGCGGAAAACACCAATCTTCAAACAGCTGCACCGCAGCGACCTACCTACTACTGCCAGTCAGCTAGGCGATTGTGCTGCGCAGCAGCACCGCATGGCACTACAGCTTCCAGGCTGTCGCGTGGCTTTCACTCCAGTACACCCCCGCGCACAACAACAGTGCTCCAAAAGAAACCGGCGCCAAAAGGCACTGAGCGCGGCTGATCCAGCTGGCGGGGCCGGTGGCGCTTGGGGATATGCTTACTGCGCGACAACCGTTGCGCATGGCGTGACGAAAGGCGCTCAGCAGGCTGGTGCAGGTTTTCCAGCGAGCCGCAAGCTTGTACCAACCGTTGTTGTCGTCTCCGGCGCCCCTTCGCTGCCTTGGGCGGACGGAAGCACGCGCTGCTGGCCCACCATTGCTGCTGTGCGCTTGCGAGCTTCGCCATGTCGCTTCTCCTGTGATGCGTACGTCCCGCCAATAGAGAGCGCCTCCTCCTCTGCTCCGCGCCAGCAGGCGCGCGCGCTTTGCGAACGAACGTGCACGCAGCAGGGTTGGTTCTAGCACACGTGCTTCCGCCCAGGAGGTCACTGTGTGTGCCTTGTTGTGTGCGTGTGCGCTGCCGCTCTCTGGGCCGTCGCTCGCACTATAGTACATAGAGTGCACCCCCGGGTAAAACCCGGGAACTGAGGGAGGGCCCGGGCGGGCGCGCCGCGCGCGGTGCCCTCGTGAGTCGTTGCAATTGACGGTTGGAGCCTCCGCAGTTGCTCACTTCGTCGCTGCCTGCGGTGGGGGCAGCACGCGCTGCACGGCCAGCGCTGCTGCAGCAGCTGCTGCTGGGCACAGTGCAAGCCTCCCACCATCCCGCCCCTAATATGTCCCGCCGGCGTGCGCCGCCACCTCTGCTGTCACGCTGTGCACGGCGCGTGCACTGTGCACGGAGCGTGCACAGAGCCACGGGGGGGGGAGGGGGACCTGCAGGCGCGGGTTTCTTCAGCATGGCACTGCTGCCAGTGTGTGTGTGTGTTGTGATGTGTGCTTGGTCGCGTGCACCATTGTCGGGTGGGTGACTGCACACAGTGTGTAGACAGCGCTCGTGCTGCGGTTGGCGTGCTCAGCAGGACCCAGTTTTTTTGTGCAGGGCCCGTCAGTTACGAAACGGTTTCGTTATCCCGAGAATCTGCAAGGTGGGGGCTCTGTGTGTCTGTCTGCCTCTCACTCACTCACCGCACACAGGGCCCAGCGCTACTTCTCGGTTCGGCTGTCAAGCGAGCGCCAAGGAGCAGCAAGAGGCATCGCGCATTGCTTCTGGCCTTCCTCTGTGTGGCGGTGGCAGAATGCGCAGCCAAGAAAGGTGCTGTATTGAGGTGCCAAACGCGAGACAGTAGGCCTGCACACGAGGAAGAACATGTATACAGGAGCGATGATGGCGCGCGTTTGCAGTTACTATGCACCGCGTTGGCGTGCTGTTGACGTGTTCACATGCCAGCGTCGCCACTGGGTGCCTGCACTCTTGTTCGCGCAGTTCACTCACTCAGAAGCCGTTTACAACATCGTGCTGCTGGTGCATACTGCTGGTCGTGATCGCTGATACTGGCGCTGCTGGCGCTGTTCCTGCTGCTGCTGCTGCTGCTGCTCGTCGTACTGCCGCTGTCTCTGCTGCTGGTGCTGGTGCTGCTGCTGCTGCTGCTGCTGCTCCCGACGCCACTACTGCTGCCCGCGCCACGGAGCAGCGACGGTGCCGAAAGCCATGTGCCCGGATAAGGGGCTGGCCGACGCCACCATGAAGTTCTGCTGCGACAAAGGGTGTGGAAAGTGCGGGGGGGAGAGTTGCGGCAAGTGGACAGGGGGGGGATCCAAGTGTTGCACTAGCCGCACCGCCACCACAAAGTGGCCTGACTGTAAGACGGGCAAGGTCCCCTGCAAGGTCGTCGTCGCTGCCACCCCGGCTGTGCGTGGTGCCACGCCTGCCACGCCTGCACCTACACTGCCTGTGCCCGCAGGTGAGGCGCCACATGGCTGTACAAGTGTAGTACTCTGTTCCACGTTTCGGAGTTACATGATATACATGTACAGCAGTAATGCTACTAGTGGTACTCCAATGATTGTACTGATACTACATACCGAAGTACTACTAGTAGTATTATGTACTTTTGCTTTTGTATGAAGTACTTCAGAAGTAGGTACGAAGTATAATAAGTTGCACTTGTGGGCGTGCAAGAGCCCATGCCATGCATGCCAGCGCGCTCGTGGAGATGGCAGTGGTACCATGTTGCACTATGTTTACCACTGCTTCATGAAGGGCTCATTCATTCAGGCGTACCTCAATGCTGTGACTCGCTGGCTGTGACGGTCTGTGACCCCCTAGCAAGGCCGTTGCAACAGTGCACGCAATCCCAGGTGAGGTAAACCACATATCCCAACACTACGAGGTTTTGAGGTATCCCAAACCAGTATGTACAGTAGTAGCTATCAGACTCGTGCTCAGTCTGGCCACCTACCTCGATCTTGAAGTACATGCGCCTGCACGAACTAGGAAAATCACGCTAGATGCAGCTGCACAACTCAGGCTGCCTGGCACCGCATTAAATGGTGCCTGCTCACCCCTGCACGCTCTCTGCCTTATGCAAGTGCTCACATTGGAGCCTTCTCCTGGCTTTGTGCTGCTGTCGTTCAATGCCCCAATTGAAATGTGTGCTGACGGCTACCTGGTGTTAGCCAGGTTGGGCTACTGCGGGGTGTCCATCTGGTTGCCAGAAACGTGAGTTTCTGCTCCAGTTGTAATTTTTCACACACTGTGCGCACCGTTCGATTGCACCACTGCTATTGTACTCTTAAGTGTGGCACAGTACTTCGAAGTATTTACCAAACCCGCCAAGGGCGCAGAGAGCCGTGCACACATGGTGTATGTACTTGATTGCTAATCCCCTGGGTCATGGGAGTCATTGTTGTGCTGAAGCAATGTCAGAGCGCATAGTGTCGTGATGTGCTTGGTAAGCAACAGGGAAGGCAGCATGTTTGATTTTATCATGGTGTCCTGCCTCTCACAGCATGTGCACAGGCCTTTCCGGGCCGCAAGCGGAGTCCAAAAAGGTATTTCAGTACTGCTTGATGACTGGCATCGTCTTTCCAAAGTACTCGCATCGGGCCGAAATGGAGTATTGTTGAGTGCCTCCCCAAGTAACGTACCGTGGTACCACGTACTTGGTTCGTGTCGTCAGCTATACCTTACATGGGAAAACACACACTGAATGCTACTGTATGAAACCTGCGTCTCCCAACATAGCATGCCCATTCAACATGTACTGCCATCCGAGCAGTGCAAGCTAGCATCTCGTTACCAGAAAGCAACAGGGTACCAAATGTGTCATTAGCTCTTGTATGGTAAATGACATTGTTGCACCTCTCTGGTGTAGCACATTGTCCGTGCCAACACATGCAAAACGTAACGGCAGCAGCAGTCCTCACCAGCAGCGGGAGTGGTAACTGGGTAGGTCGTTTGAGCAGTGTGAGTGCACTCTTACTAGCAGGCAGACCATTACATCCGTACTGAGCTTCCATGCTACCTGTGAACACTCTGCTGTCTCGTCATTTCGTCGCCAATACGATGGAGCTCTGTAGTGCAGCCAATGTGCAAACTGTGTGCGGCCAGCAAATGTTATTAGCAAGTAGGAGTTTTCAGCAGCAGCGAGTGCACAGTGTTGTTTGGGATGCTGCTCGGGTATGCTCACTACAAGTAAACATCTATATACCATATGGCATGCCGTCTTGTGTGACGGGGCCTCCGTGCTGGCCTGCGAGCTATGTCACTGTCGAGAATGACCCACCATTACTCCTCCCAGAGTCCAGGCTAGCTCACTAGTGTATGACAGCCTGTGTGAGTGCACACTGTGCGGCCGACCAGAGAGGGTGCTGGTTACATGCCGTCAACGGCTGCAGTGCATGCCGTCTGTGTGGCGCAACTTGCGCACAGGCGTGTGCCAGCCAAGCTGTTCAGGCGGGAGACATGCATGTCCGCACCGCTTGGGCCGCGGTGCACAGGTGGTCCCAGTACCACTACTGTAATGTGGCGGCTGCCACTCTAGTGCCATGCCCACACGAACGTCACTGTGGCACGCATGCGCTATCTCAAACAGTACTGCCTGCCTGTTGCTGCCGCCATATCCGCAATGAGTAGTGTACCACGTTCCCAATCAGCTGATGCTACATCAGACATGCTCCTGTCTGTACCGCGCCCATGCACGCAGGTGCAAGGAATACCGTGAAGACGTCATCGGGCCGGCGCCGTCCATTGTAGACGGCATCACCTGCCCGGTCGATGTCCCCCCCGAGTGTTGCACCACTACCATCGTCAAGCAGATGAAGTGGAACAGCGACGTGCACAACAGCTGCCGCTACCAGGCAGCTCCCTGCGTCATGCTCCCCTGGCACTCGGACCCCTGTGCTGACCCCAAGAATGCGTGCAACAACGGCGCACGCTGCGGCACCGGCTACTGGGGTCTTCGCGGGGGTGAGTCGCGTTTCCACACCTGCTGCTGGACTGTGCACTGGCTGTTGGCATGGCGGGGCTTGCGCGCCCACCTGTGGCCTCGGGCACCCGTCCCTTGCGCGTGCGGTGCGCCGCTTGCCAGCGCTGTCACACACAACGGCTAAGCTGCCTCACTGCCGCCTGCTCTTGTGTGTGTGATGTGCTCGTGTATCCGCGCGGGGTGCGCTGTGTGTTCATCCCTCCCAGGCTGCTTTGCTGAACCATTGGCGTTCTGCAACTGCGAGAATGCTACGGCGAAGTCGCCCACTGGGGGGCCACTACCGGGCCGCACTTGCGACCTGTGGTGCCCGGAGGGAGGGACTCCTTGCGGCTTCGACGGCCGGGGTAGCCCCAACACGGTGTGCTGTCAGCCGGACCAGGTCTGCGGCTGGTTTTTCTCAGGGAAGGATTCCTACACAAAGTGAGCTACCACTCACCGTTGGTGCACACATCAGTCGACCGGACAAATTTTGTATGTGTACAATGGCAAGAGGGCGCAAGCGTGTGAGTGTGTGTTGCCACTAGTGAACCAGCCTGCACCTGCAGCACGTTGCCTGCACGGCACGCGGCGTACTCACGTGGGGGCGCCTGAGTGCATGGCGCCACAAGGAATGAAACTCATGCCTGGTGCTGCGCCACAATCATTGATGGTCCTGTAAGATGTGCACGGTTGTGGATGGCCAGCTGGTACTGCACCTCAAGTTGTAAGCATGGTGTGCGGTAACGGGGGGGGGGGGGCATGTGCAAGCGTTGTGTGCCCTGTACCCGATATCCCATGTCGGCAAATTGGCCGGGCCCAGTTGTGACATTGACACGCGGGCATAACTTGTTGAATGCTGGCCGCCGCACAACAACTGTTGTCCTTCCCGTTCCACGGTGACCTGCCGACCGGCAATCGCCAGCTCTGGCACACGTTGTGTGCTGGTGGCACACTGCTCTGCGCAGCGCTATCATGCTTCCAGGAGGGCTTACTGAGTCACCACTGCCGCTGTGTTGTCTTCTGCTGCGGTGCCACGGGTGGCGGCATGCGATGCATTGGTTGCTGCCGAGCGCTGCAGGTGCACGCCGAAGGCCCTCTCCATGCCTTGAGACGCCAGCCTCTGCAGAAATGACGCCACCCAGGGAGTACATCATGGGCACGTTCGACGCCGGTGATGCCTGCAAGTGCGCCAAAGGGGTATACATGCACCTTCTGCAAAAAGGACATGGCTGCCGTGTGAGGCCTGTGGGTGCTGTTGAGCACTGCTGCGGCCTGTGCTGAGCAGCCGAGCGGGCCAGCTGTTGACCTGGGCTGCCGCAGCGGGGCACAGCTCACGTGAGACTTGTGCCACCAGTGAGCAGGTGATGTGTGTTGCAGGAGTGCGCTGCTGCAGCAGCAAATCGTGAGTTGGTCCTTCCCTTGACGTCACCCTCCAGTCTCTGAGGTGAGCAGTGGTGGGACGGGGGTGACATCTCCCTTTGCGGACAGCAGCGCAAGGGGTGCATTGCTGCCACTTGCACTTGCACTAGAGTAGTTGCAGCGCGTGGCTGACGCCCGGATGCATGCAACAAGTGTCACGGTGCGTCATATTGATTAATTCATGGTACATTTGTTGTCTCTTTACATTGTGGGAGTGCGTGTGTGCCCCTAGGGCTTTCGTGGAGAGGCCTGTAAGCAGGTGTCATCGTCCCCACGTTGTTCCGCAGCGTGCGGAGCTACAAGAGGCCTTGAGGGCTTGGGCGCCACTTACCCGGCGCACCCAGCACCGCGTCTACCCACGACACGTGCAAGCACGTGTAGCTGATGCCAGTGGGGGCTCCCTACCCGCCCGGCTAGGCTGCTCGTTCTTTGTACCGGTGCAATCATGACATCGTATGTGTGAACCACCCATCATGCGCAAACTTCAACTTTAGCACATATGCATGCCCTGATGTCTATGACTACTGTAATGTGCTACGAGTTTTATCTGTAAGTGACTGGAGTTTGTTATAGTGCTGGTGTGCGCAGCTACTTGGTACCGCGATTCGCCCAAGAATGCCACCGACAGTGGTGCGGGTATGCGGGGGCTCAGCCACGGCACTTACTTTGGTGGGCTAGGAGTTGGCGCCGATACCTCTTCAGGCGCCAAGGTGCCGGGCGCTGATGGCGGTGCATGGTGCACACGCGCCCACAAACTGTCGCCTGCTCAAACGCTGCGTGACGGAGGAAGCGGCCTGCAAAGCGGCTTGTTGCATGCCACTGCCTGCTGCAGTGCAGCTGACGAACTGCATGCTCAGCATCAGCAGGGTAGAAGTGACGGCGCACACGTGAGGGCACCTGCAGTGACCTCACTGACAGAGTGTTGCAGGTTGTTGACCGCTTGTGGGTGGTCTATGATGAATGCCAGTAGAAATGGGGCAACCTTGAACTTCAACATCATGGCGAGTCAGCGGTGCCTGTTCATGGAAGGTCATGGCAGGCTCCCAACTTGAAGGTTGCGCGCAGGCGGTGGTCAGTATCTCACGGGAGTGTGCCGCGCTGGTGCAGACAACCACTCAGCCAAGGTTCAAGGGCACTGCTGGTAGACTGAGACCATCCACAACACCACCAAGGGCATCCCTCTCCCACCGGCATCGCAAGCACCAGGTTCCTCCCACCAACCAGGTGCCAACATGTAGGTACACTCGTGGTGGCAACACCCAGCCCTGAATACTTAATCTGTGAAAACTGACTCAGCTTCCTAGGCACAGTGTGACAATGTCGGAGTTTCCGTGCGCAGGGATTCAGCGCGTGCCACCGGCCGCGTCGGGTGTCTAGCTGAGCACTCGTCCGGCTCGGTTGCCAGTCCTCGGGCCCGCACAGCAGGCGGTGACGGGTGCAGTGCTCAGGACAGGCCTCGGATGCGCTGCGGCACAGCGTACCGGCGTGGCACACCGGGCTTGGCCACGGTGCATGGGGGACACTGCGTGATCCTGCAGCGCGGTTGTGAGCGAAGAGGTCGCCGTGTGTGTGGCTTGTGCTGTGTATCTCGTGCCTTGGGTGCCACCAGCAGTGGTGTGGGGCTGCTTGTGCATGTGCATGCCGCACACTTCGCATGTGCAGCGCGGCCATGGTCGTGCTCAGCAGCACGCGTGCGCACTGGCAGGGGCCGGCTAGTTTGACAACTAGCGGGTGGCCACATGGTGGTGAGGGGCACCATGGTCGTGAGGGGCACCCAACATGTGCTGCTCCACAGCCGGGCGCGTTGCGGACACATCGAGTGACCTGCCATCGCAGCGCCGGCAGATAAACCACCTTTTCCCTTTTTTTCCTTTCCTTTTGCACTACAGAGCCTTTACTTCAAGATACATACTTCAACTGCAATAATGTTGAAGTTCAAAGGGTCGAATAGCTCTTGAAGTTGGAGTTGTGCAATTCTGACCCCGTCAAGGTCCCACATTTTCGATGGTGCTCTTTCCAAAGGGGCACCGTCCCAGCCTTCATGGCGGCCATCTGTAGGGTCACATGGCATTTGTGCTGTGCAAGGTCAAGGCTGCACCTAAGGCATTGCAAGGGCGGGGGGTCTGCCCACCTGGGATGGGTGTCACGATGCCTCGGGCATGGCTGTGGCGTCGCGGGTGCAGGCGCATGCGGCGTCGGTGCGCACAGCGTTAGTAGCAGTGTGGCAGAGCTGATTCGCGCAGCATATGACGGTGCAGGCGGCACGGCAGGTAAGCGCGCGGCTGGAGTGTTTGCGGGGGGGGGGGCGCAGCTCCAGGCGAAGCCGGCTCAGCGGCAACACATCGGGCGCAGACATGTTGACTGTCCGCGCATGCCGGCACATCTACACAGCAGTGCAGGTGACAGTGGCACACAGGCAGCTGCGCCTGGCGTGTCTGGAACAGGGCGTGGCCTCTTCATTTCCCTGCCTTTTCGTCGTGGAGGGCAGTATTAATTCCGACGTTGCGCGTAACATGAGTACGAGGTGCGGCATGTCACAGAGCAGAAGTTGCCCGTTGCCCGCCTTTCCCCCTTGCACCACTGCTGCCACTGCCGTGTGCCATCCCCCCACCCCACCCCCCGTACCGCCCACCCACCCCCCCTCCCCCCCCCGCTTCAACCCAACACTCTGGAAATCCCGTTGTCACTTCCTGCCAAACCTGCTGCGACCAGCACAGCTGCGCACCAATCGGTGTGCGCACGCTGCAACACCGCACATGCACCGACACACAGAATGGGGAAAACACGCCCCTCCCGCCCCGCCCCCGCCCCCCCGCCGCCCCTGCCATCGCACGCCGTCACCACACTCTTGGACCCCCCCTTTTCTCTCAAAGGGGGGGCGGGGCCGCATATCCGGAGCTGCAGTGCTCAGCAGCAGCGACGGCAACTCTTGGCAGGAGCGGGGCACAATTCTCGGCAGCTGGGGGGTGTGCGCACAAAAACGTGCGCCGCCCCTCCCCCAAAACCCGAACCCCTTGCTCGGCATAGGCGGCAGCAGCCGCTGCTGCTGTGACGGCTGCTGCGGTGAAGGCGGGTGCAGGTGGCCACAGCAGCTATGGCTGCTGTGGCGGCTGCAGCAGCCGGCGGCAGCTGCCACTGCGCGGCTGCGCGGCGGCGGAGGCTCAGTTCTTGCCGTTGTTGTTCATGATGGCGTTGATGTGGTCGAGGATGATGGCCGCCATGTCTTGCGCCTGCTGCGTCTTCAGCGCCAGCTCAAACACCGAGTCCGTGTCCTGGTCCCATATCGTCAGGCTCACCTGCGCGGCATTGCAAAAAATAATGTGTCACATTCACTATCCGGCAGCCTCAAAGCATGGCTGCCCACCACCAGCGGAGATGCTCTTGAGGCAGAATTTTCTGGCGTATTTTTGGACAATCACTGACACCGTACTTGGCAGTACATGCACATGCAGTGTTTTCACACCACATTACATGTGCATGCATGTGTGCTCTTGCAGTCTGCACACTCAAGCACATATGCATTGAGCCACCTTGAGCTGCTACTGGCAACAGCCGGTCTCCAGCTTTCCGGCTGCCCACAACCTGGCACCGGCTGCTGCGCAAGGTTGACCCGCCCTTGTCAGTAGGAAAGTTCTGACAAATAATATGGCTGGTAAGGGCAGAGAGACCTCTGGCCACACTCATCTGCTGGCGCATCAGGTCTAGATCACGGCCAGTTAGGAAGTTTCTGACCAATTTCTGGTGTGCAAGGGCAGAATGTGCTGGCCGCTCTCACCTGGCGGCGCGTTCCCCGCCAGCTGTGCACATCCGCATATGTGTACGACTGCAGGACCTCCTTGCGGTTGACATTGAAGATCTGCATGCCGTCCGCGTTGAACGCCAGCAGCAGCTGCTTGGGCAGGTTGCTCATGAGGTCAGGCACGCACTGGACCTGCGGGGGGGGGGGGGGGGGGGGGGGGGGGGGGGGGGGGGGGGGGGGGGGGGGGCAATTGTCATTGAGAGATGTGCAGTTGTGCATAAGCACTTTAAGTAGTATAAATACTTACTAGCATTTTCATTTGTTTGCACGTGCGGGCGCGCAAGAGCTCATGCCAGGCATGCCAGCACGCTCGTGGCCATGGCACATGTCCGGCAGGGTATGCACGCGAATGCACAAAAGTTCCCTGAGCAAAACAAGTGCTCCTGAACATGCTGAGGCTGTGCGACGGCAGCTCACCTTGGTGGCATAGAAGAAGTGCGAGCCGTACATGGGCCTGTCGCGGCACTGCTCCACGAACATGATCTCAAGCTCATGCCTGTCCTTCGAAATGAGGTCGGGCCACAGCTTGACGAGCTCGTCCGTCCACAGCTCCAGGTCTGCGCGGCCCTTCCAGTTGGGCGGCACGTAGTTGCCCACGGCCTGCTCAGCAGCAGCAGCGTATTGTTGAAGTTTTTGTATTAGTTGTTGAAGCTTGTGTATCAGTCCAGAGAACATGAGGTCATGTGCACACCGGCACAAACTACGACTGGCCTAGTTGGGTGGTACGTAGTTGCCCACGGCCTGCCCAGCAGCACCAGCATGGTTCATGGAATTGATGAAGTTTTGTGCATTTGTCAGAACATCGTTGAAGTTTGTGTTGTGATTAGGCAGGTTGTGACCAGGCCAAAACACAAAAGAGCAAAATCAGAGCGCCCTCAATCGCGGGTGTGCTGTATTTGGAAGCGTTGCATGAGTTTGTGTAGGAAGGCTCAGGCTCACATCGCGCAATTCGACCTGGTGCACGGAAGCGTCACCCTCAAGAGCCAGGTCCGTGGCTTTGGCGCTTGCGCTGACTAGCTGATGACTGGTCATCTATTTCGTATATGTGTATACGCACATAATGCATACTTCGAAGTATCACAGGTGTAGTACTTTATGCCCATGTGTACAATAGAGAGGCTCACATCGCGCAATGCGGCCCGGTCCGTGGGAGCGTCACCCTCGAGTGCGAGGTCCATGGCCATGGCAATGGCGCTGAGCAGCACCGCTGATGACTGGTCGTCGATCTCCAGGTTGCCGGTGCGGATCACGTCGTCCTCCGCCTGCACAAACACAGCGGTGAAAACAATATACATTTATATATGAAGTTGTTTGCCACATAATTTTGCTCACACAGCACTATGTACATCATGTCATCCTCCGCCTGCTTTAACACAGCGGTGACAACAGCATCGTGTTCATGTAGCATTATTTGCGCGAAGTGTAGACACCAAACAATTGCGTTATCAAACAGCACCATGCATACGAGTCAAATGTGTTACCAGGCACGCTATCCTCCGCCTGCACAAGCAGTGGTACCAACATACATACTGTTGTATTACTCAGAAGCATCCCTAGCCCTTAAGGGTACTCACCGGCGCGTGTAGGGTGTGGGCCACTGGTTCTGACCAAGCACCTTTTTGGTTTCTTTCACATACTTGCCAGATCAATTCACTATTGAACAGAACTACGTATACATGCATGTAGCTGAGCCGCTCTTGGCCGACGGCCGCACACCTGAACATGTACATAGTATGTCTACACGGGGCCACAGGTCAGCATCCACTACACAGGCGCTGGTGCGCACCCTCCCCGCGATAGTCAGGGGTGCGAGTGCAGCGCAAACCTGCCAAAAACAAACTTGCTGCTGAGCACAGCAACAAGCACTTCTGCTGAGCAAAGAAACAAGCAGCCCTGCTGAGCACAGAGACAAGCACTTCTGCTGAGCAGCCCCTCACCTGCAGGTACACGAGGCGGTTGTACGCGGCGTCCTGCGATGGCCAGGGGTGCGAGTGCAGCGCGATCTTGCGCTTGTACACAAACTGCGGACGGACAGCAGCAGGGGCGCGCCACAGCAGCGTGGAGGCACGGGTCAGCGGCTCGTCACTCACAGACGCGGCATATTGTGATGAGCGGCACCTTTTGGGGAGTAGAAGACTATAAGACTCGCCAAGACATACAAGTGTACCCCACCACCCAAAAAAAAATGTTTATGTACATGGTGCCATATGCAAGTAACTACATGTGTCACCTTGGAGCCGCGGCAGTGGCGCGCCTTGCGTATGCACGGGTCGCCCATGTGTGTCCTCATTGCGCGGGGTAATCTTACCAGTGTTGTACGTTACCATCCATGTATAGAGAAGCGTGCTTCTGCAGTGCAGTGTACCTACAATTATGTTGCATAAAGACACGGCCCCCCTTGAAGTCCCAGCGCTGGCACGCTTTTTGTGAAAACTTCAGGCAGTACCACAGTAGCATGCTTCGACGTACTATTAGTACATAATTGCTATTTGCCATCCATGTATGCATATACTTCTCGGAGTATCTTGGAGTATGTACGCAGTTACATGCTCCAGAACTGCCCATACTCACCTTGAAGTCCCGGCGCTGGCGCGCCTTGCGGATGAACTGGTCGCCCATGTAGTCCTCATTGCGCAGGGGCGTGGGCGTGAAGGGCAGCATGCCGCCCGGCTCTCCCGCCTCCTCGTCGATCGGCCCAAGGTCGTACACAAAGATGCCCATAATGTCCGTGCGCGCCGCCTGCAGGCCGCCAAAGTGCGCGCAGATCTCCAGGACCTGTGCTCAGCAGGGAGGGGGATGCACAGGGGGTAGCGATTGCAAGCAAAGTCAGAGGTGGCAGTCAGGTGGTGTGCGGGTCGGCCGGCTGTGGCAGGTACACATTAGCACTCCGACATAGCTCATGTGCCGCAGCGGGGTCCGGTGCCAGTTCAGCACAGCTGCTCAGTGCGATTCGCACCAACGGTGACACAGTGAGTGCGCCACTGACGTCCACAAGACACATACTACAGCACCTGCACAGCACACACCAGTCCTTACTCTGGCCCGCTTCTGCAAACTTTTGCTAACTACTGCTGTCAAGGCACTTGCTTTCCCAAGAGCATGTTCCATAAAACCCCAACGCCAAACCCATTCTCCACCTTCCAATACACTTCTAGCCTACCCAGTGAGGTACACTACTTCAACTTCTCTGCAGCGCGCAGCGGTTGCTGAGCACAAGCACCCGCCCCTTTCCACCCACCGTGTGGTACTGCGTCAGGTCCACCCCCCCGGGCGCGGGCGCCTGCTGCGTAGCGGGCGACAGCGCCTGCTGAGCAGCCGGCGCAGGCGCAGGCGCGGGGGCCGCGTACTGCTGGTGCTGCGGCTGCTGGTGCTGCTGCTGCTGGTGCTGGGCGTACGGGTCCGGCATGCCGTACTGCGGCTGCTGCGGCTGCTGCTGCTGCGGCGGCTGCTGGTACCCCCCGTAGGCTGGCGGCGGCGGCATGCCGTACTGCTGCTGCGGCTGCTGGTACGGCGCGGGCTGCCCGTAGGCAGGGGGGGGGGCGCCGTACCCGCCCCCCTGGGGGGGTGGGGGCGCCCCGTAGGGGGCGGGGGGCGCCCCGTACCCCCCTCCCATGGGCTGCGGCATGTAGGGGGGGGGGCGCCGTGCTGTGGCTGCTGCTGGGGGGCGCCGGGGGGGGGGACGACGTGGTGGTGTGGGTTGGCAGCAATGTCCGCGGCCAGCATCTGCTCCATCTCGTACTTGGCGCGGACGGGTGCGTCGCCCACTCCTGTGATGCTGACAGCGCGCATGCGTGTCACTGGGTCTGCGGTGGGGGGGATCTGTTGGGGGGGGTTGGGCAGGGGACGGGGGCAGGAGGGCAGGGGGAAAGGGTGAGGTGGTGGCACAGGTGGCAGCGCTAGCGGCTGATGAGATCGGCAAGCAGCAGCAGCGCAGCAGCAGCTGGAGTAGCAGCGTGTGCGCTGCCGTGCAAACACAGGCGCTTGTGTGGGCACAACTTCAACAACAGCACAGCAGGAGGGATGGTGCTCAGCAGTAGCTTGGGGGCATGTGGTAAGTGCTCAGCAGATGGTTGGAGTAAGTGTGCAACAGTGCAACTAACCTGGATGCGTGCGCCGGAGCGGTTCTGAAGGTCCTTGATGGTGGCGCCCTGCCTGCCAATGATGAGGCCGACACGGTCGTTGGGCACCTGCAACCACACCACCAACAACACCGCCAGCAGTAGCACATTGGCACCAGCAGCTAAGCCGAACACAATCTGGGGTGCTTTGCAGGGCGTGGTGCGCACACATACCATCATGGACGCGGGGATACAACCATGAATGTGGGGTTTGCCACGGGGTGGGGAACTGAGCTGTCAATGTGTAAGAATCAACCCCGGTGCGAGTGGTGCAAGCGCGCCAGCCTGCGCTTGTGCGGTTTGCCCTGCACACATAGTATAGATACTCACCTGCAGTATGAGTGTGTTGCTGCCGGGGGCGGCCTGCACGCCGGCGTCAATGATGTTCTGCACCTCCTTCATGGCCAGGTCCAGCTGCTGGCTGGTGGGCGCGGTGATGGAGATGGTGCGGCGCGACGGGTCGTCGGCATCTGGCTGCGGCGGCACCTGTATGTTGGCCTGCGTGCGGCTCTGGATGCCCTTGATGGTGCCGCCCGCCTTGCCAATGACCAGGCCCACCTGTGCTCAGCAGACACGGGGGGCAAAAGGGGCATCATGGCAGGTGCGCAATAACGGTTATTTTGCGGACCGGACAGTGTACAAAGACAGGGGGGAGGTGTGGTATTGTGACGGCAGCAGATGGGTGGTGGGCGGGTCATGAGACTGGACGATCAACCATGCAGAGGCGCAGAGTCGATTATTCATGACCGTAAAGTGACGGTCACGTTATGCTCAGCAGCAGCAGTGCGGAAAGCACACGCACCCCACATGGGTGTCTGTACACTGCTGCATGCTTGCAGCCGCACCACACATCCAAGTGGCATTGCGGTTGCAGACAGTTGTGGACCCCTAACATGTTGGCATTACCGAGCACCACATTGTGCATCTCTCCGCCAACAACCAGGCGTGACCTGTGATGGGTAGTTCACAAGGTTCACCCTCCCCTCTCATAAGCTGGTGATGTCATGACACCACCCGACCCACATACTTGCTGTTTATAAGCACAGTACCACTTGCGCACCTTGTCGTTGGGAATGGCCATCGTCAGCTTTTCCTCGCCGGGGCCATACATGCCGCCACCGCCACCGCCGCCACCACCGCTGCTGCCACCACCACCATAGTGCCCGCCACCACCCATGCCCCCCATGCCTCCCCCCATGCCACCACCGCCGCCGTAGCTGCTGGCCTGCTGCTACGTTGTGCAGCAGGGGGATTGAGAAGTGCACACAGCGACAGACAAGGCAAGATGCCATGTGAATGCACGTCTTTGACCAGCACAGGGCCCGAATCGCTGCCTGCGTCAGGGGTGTCCGTGCACTCGCAACCTGCACCGCACATTCTCACATGCATGCAGCGTGCACATGCCAACTGGGGTTGTAACGGCATGCTCCTGCCATGGACTGCTGCATGTATGGCTCAAAACACCGCATAGGAAACAGGTTTCTAGCATGGTGAGCAAGCCATGAAGTGCAGTTCTCAGCACAATGTGGCAGCAGCGCTGACCTGACCCACCACTATGCCGCTGGACCCAGACACCTGGCGCTCGCGGATCAGGTTCTCCACCTGCTCAGCAGCACAACACGCAAAGCAGCAGCAGCAGCGGCGGCAGCAGCAACAATGTTGGTGGCAGCAGGCAGGGGCGGGTGCGGTCACAGCTGTGCTCGTGGTCACACGGCATGCCCTTGGTGGGGTGTTGCAGCTACATCCACAGCAAGGCATTGGCATCACTGCACCACAGGACAACACTTCAGGCACCACAGACCACCACAGAGGTTGTCGCGGTGTGCAGTACAACCCAACCTGCCGTCAACAACGGCGCACCTTCTCTCACCGCACCTCGCACTTTGTATTTGCACGCACACAATTTCAACAGCGGCAGTCCACCCGGCGCAGCAGCACGCCACGCGTCACGGCCAACCCAGATCAAAACTTCAACAACTGGCAACCCCTCTTTGCAACTTCAACATGCGGCGGCGCACCTCCGCCTTGGCGCCCTGCAGCGCGGCGGCAGGCCCCTTGAGCGTGACGGGCCGCATGGTCGCGCCAAAGGGCACGTCCTGCTGCCGCGCAATCTGCATGCTGATTCCAAAGTCGCGCTGTATCTTCTGGATGTTCTCGCCGCCGCGCCCAATCACAACGCCCACCATGCCGTTGGGAATGTCAAACTTCAACTCATCCACGGCGCCGCCGCCACCGCCGCCGCCGCCCCCCCCCATCCCTCCCCCGCCACCACCGGGGCCATAGGGAGAGCCTCCACCCATGCCACCGCCGTGACCGTAGGCGCTGCCGCCGCCGCTGCCGTACGCACCAGCGCCGGTGCTGGCGCCGGCCCCGTAGGTGCCAGCTCCGCCGCCCCCGTAGGGGTTGGAGGCGGCACTGCCGAAGTGGTCCTGGTACAGGAGGGGCAAAAACAGGGATGATGTGGGTTGGCCTAGTGGTTGAAGGTGACGGTGCGGCACGGTGGCGTGGGAGTCAGACTTGGCGCTGGTTTCGAGGCGTGAATGGTGCGCAAGGGTGCATGCGTGACACCCCTGTTGCTGCTGCTGCTGGTGATGGTCGAGGGGGAGGTCATGACTGTAAAAGACCCAGCCAGGTTGGCCCTGACAAGGCCGCGGCAGGGGCAGAGGCGGGCAAGCACCGTGGCCAACCATCCGCCATGTCGCTGGGTGGCCATTTTGTACAGCTTTAGGTGAAAGCGTTCGCTGCTGGTGCGAAGTACAACCACGCCAGCGCAGCACAGGCTGCCAATGTGTGGCACCTGCACTCTTGCGACACTGGAGCGTCGCCGTGGCGTGGGCATCGCCACCCGCCGCGCGAATGACGCTGCCGCGGTCACGCAATAAGTGCCAACAAGGACCGCATCCAAACCGCCGTTCTGGAAGCAACGGCTGCCCTGTTGCCGCCCACACATGGCCGCGGGCACCGCACCGACACCCACACAAGCTAGCTCGCCCGAACCAGCAAGACAGTGCGCAGCGTCCGCTCCCCTGCAACGGCTGCGGCAGCGGTGTGTGTGGTTGTGCCGTTGGCTGCGCTTTGTTCCAGCAACCAGTGACTGGGACAAAAGCGCACCTGCTGCAGCAACTCCTGCGTGGCCTTGGCCACCGCCTCGTCGGAGCCAGCCAGCATGGCCCTCTTCAGCCCATCGCTAGAGGGCGCATAGCCACCCACGCCAGCCCCGTTCCCATAGTCAGGCAGGGGATCCACCACCGGGCCGCCCTCGCTCCAACGCCCCTTTCTCTTGCCCAGCTCGCTGCCTTGCTGCTGCAAGGGTGGTGCGCCAGCGGGGGGGTAGCCGATAGGGGTGGGATCGGAGGGAGGGGGGGCAGCCAGGCTGGCTGACAGTTTAAGGGCAATGGCCGCAGCCTTGGCTCGCGCTTCTTCCGCCGCGTCCGCCATCGCCAACACACCACCGAGGCAAGTGTGTGGTGGATCCAACTTGATCATCCAAGCCACAGAGCGCTGTGTGTGGAGGGCTGGTCACGTTCATGTTCATGATCATGATCATTTTAAAGCCAAGCCGAGTCAGAACGCCGCGACCATACACACACCGTGTGTCTGTGCACGACTTTGGAGACGGCCTGCTCTCGCACCTACAGCTGCCTACACGGTGCACGGCAGCCGCACCTGCTTGGCTGGCGCGCAAAATGGCAGCAGCGCTACAGCTTAAGTCCTTGAAACCACGGCGGGTCGTCTCACAGGCGAGCAAAAGATGCTGCGGGCTGCGGTCGCAAGAAAGCGACGTTACAGCTGACTTCAACATAGGGGTGCAGCCTGCACGCCGTATCGCCGCTGCTAACACAGACATCTGCACCAGGGTCTGGCGGTACTGACAGGCATCACCAGTCAATAACAGCAGCACTGCCAGGTGACACGTCCTGGAATGGCCTGGGCGTGGCAAAGTACCGCAGTTGCGATGCACGCCACCGCACATGCGTTGCACAGTTTTGATGGTCCGTGTGGTGGGGTGGGCGTGCAGTCCGCATGACGTCAGTAACGGCACGCGCACCAGTGACACCGTCAACGCGTCATGCTTGTACCACTAGCTACTGGGTCCTGTAGTCTTGCAGCAAACCATGATGTCCTGGGTGCAACTGCTGCTGTGTTGCAAAGACATGACATCTTGTCAGCAGCAGGCAAGGGCTGCTGTGCGTCGTGCCCAACTGCCACCCTGGGCCAGCAGTGAGAGCTTTCCTGGTGGAGTGTGCACGGCTGGCATTCAAATTTGCGTTACCAAAACGATGACCTGCAGTCATGTGCATGAGTCACAGTTACATGAGTCACAGTGGGAGCATGTGCACGGGTGCCCGGCAGCGGCGCTTTAACAACGCCGTGACGTGATGGCTCGCTTTGTGCGTGCACATGGCGTGTGTGCCTAAAGTGGACAGTAGGTGCTATGTTGCATGTACTGAAGTATGTGATATGCTTCCCAGGTAATATGGCAGCTGGGGCCAGGAGCCTGTGGTCAGTGGTGCGCGCGGTCAAGCACTTGTGCACAGCGGCACGCATGCCGCGCCGCTGTCACGGTGGCACCGTTGACTGCCAAGCACTCAATAATCCTGCACAGCTGGGATGCAATATGTCTACATACTTGAATTATTCCGTCTGGCATTGAATGAATTTGGTGTTGCCGCAGCGCCATAAGTTAACGGGTGCGAAATCGGGAAAAGCAGCAAATTGATGCAGCGCACCCAGATTGAGCATCGTTCACTGCAGTACATACGACCCCCAACAAAGCTGTTGAAAGACACTGCAGAGGCCACAGGCAGCTGTACAGTGACTGGCACAGCCGGCGCTAGCATGGGAGACACCTCTGCTGGTGTCACCAACACTTTACCGCACGTTCAATGCCATGAAACCCGCCTACTACCTGCTCCAACACTTCTTGCGCGCAGGCTTTTTCAGTACCACATTTGGTGGTGCTGCAAGGAAAACTCACTAAAAACAGCTTGTACAGTGCTGAAAACGGACACATAGATTGCTCAGATTCAGTATTATGGCCCCTCAAAATGTCTACGCCCTTCGCTCTTTCCTTCCCCTCCTCTCTCTCTCTCCTCCCTCCCCCCCCC
>JAULBY010079757.1:0-30867 GCA_032358315.1 Ophiocytium majus
GCGCCGGGCGCGCTTATCGCCGTCAGCTTGACGCTGCAGTCTTTGCTGGAGGTGCAGGCGAGTAGACAGGAGGGAGGGGCGGGGGCGGGTTCGGGGGTGGCGGTGTCGGGGGGTGGTGCGGGGGGGGGCGGGACGTCGTCGGGCGCACGCGTGAGGCTGATGCCGGTAATGCCCTCCCTGTGGGGGGTGGTTGCAGGAGGAAGAGCGGGTGGGCACGGAGGCGGCAGTGCGCGCAGTCAGTTTCGTGACCGCGGCGGGCGCACACGGCCAGATGTGGCACCGCTAGATGTGATGCGCGCTCGTAAAGCTGCCCCCAGCGCGCGGCGTGTGCAGAGTTTGCACGCCCCTATGCAGCACGGCCATCCAACATGTTAGCAGCGGTGGCAGCGCAGCCCGGCAGCTGTTGTTTGCAAGGAACCAGACTAGGAACTTCGTGTGTATGTGCAGCGCGCGATGCAGCCACCCTCACCTGTGCACTGGGAACGTGGGCCCCGGCTTGAGCACCACCGCGGCGGCATCAAGCTGCCACGCCCCAGCGGGCTCAATGACGCGCGGCGGCGCCGGCCCGGCGGCGCCCGCATCTGTTGCCGACTGCAGCATCAGGCGGGACAGAAACGATGGAGAGGGGAGGTTGAGAAGGCACACCAAAGGAGAGTGGCGGCAATGCGCAATCAGTCACACGGAGGTGAGTGCGCAGCGGCGGGCGTGGCTGGCCCTTTCAACCGCAGCCGTGTGGTCACCCGCACGACAGCCCGCCGAGCTCAGCAGTGAGAGGTGTGCGCCGCCGCCGCCGCTGACGCCACCACCACAACAGCAGCGCCCCACCTCCCTCCCCCCCGCAGCCGCTGCTGACATGCAAGCCAGTGCCAGCGGCTGCAGTGAATGCCGTGGCTGGCCCTTTCGGGCGCAGCTGCGCGGTCACCCGCACGACAGCCCGCCGAGCTCAGCACTGAGAGGTGTTGTGGCGGCGGCAGCGCAGTACCGCCCCCCCCTGTAGCCGCTGCTGAAATGCAAGCCAGCGCCAGCGGCGCCGACTCTCCTCACCTCGGAGCTGCCCCGCGAGCGTGTCTCAGACATGACCTTGCGCAGCCACGGCACGGGCGAGCCCAGCCCCGAGAAGCCCAGCTGCGGCAGCGTTGCGTCGGGGGTGTCGGGCAGCTGTGCGGCGGCGCCCGTGGGGGGGCCGCTGCCGTCGCTGTCGGCATCGCTGGCCTCGCGTGGCCGGGCGGTCGCGCTGCGCCGGGCGCCGCGGCGTCACAGTCGGGCAATGGGGGGGGGGGGGGGGGGGGAGCGCATTGATGGTGAGGGCACAAGGCATGCCGTCCAGTGCATCCAGGGTGTCATATGCCAGCAGCTGCAGTTGTGTCGCAGATGCATACAGGCACCCCGTAGTGCTGGCAGCAGCGGCATCAACAGCAGGGTAGGAACGCATGCGGCGCTGGCGAGATATGCCTGATGAGTGCAGCCAGCGTGTGGGTGTACGGCTACGCGGGGGCGCACCCACGGCGCTGCCACACGGCATGTCAGTGACTGCGGCACAACCTCGAAAATGACGCTTGAAAATGGCCTGAAAAAGTCACTGGAGCCTGAACCCTCCGTCCACAGCACGTGGCGGGAGGTGCGACGATGCGGCGCGGCGCCCTGTTCACCTGCCCCTGGCGCGATTCCGCCAGTGCATCCCCAGGGACCGCAAAGAGGCGCGGCCGACGCCGGCACCTGGCCGCTGCCGTCCGCCTCCCAGCCTGCCCATTTCCTGTGATGGGGACAGGGCGTCCGCTGCTGCCGCGCCGTCATCGAGACGCGCCGCGTCCAGCGGCAGCGGCAGTCGCTGGCGGTGCGCGCCGCGGGTGTCGTCTGCGTGTGTGCAAAGGTGCAGAGAGCGGGCAGGCGCAAGTGCGGAGACGGCAAGTGGTGGCTATGGCTGAGAGGCAGCCTGCAGGCAATGCAGGAACCTTGTAACAATATACAGTCACAGCTGGGGTTCACGTGGCGATTGAGGAGCTCCATGGTCCAGCACAGCCGCAGCACAGCGCCGCTGCTTTTGGGCACACATGTCATGTGAGACATGCCAAGGTGCCGAAGCGCGCACTGCACGAGCGCGGGCGCACAGCGGGCTGCCGGCCGCACACCCGCCTGCAGCAAGTGACAAAAAGGCCCGGGCGGTGTGCGCGCAGGGATGCCGCCCACCCACCAATGGTGTCGTTGCCGGACAGGACGCCCTCGTCACTGTCGTCGCCGTCGCTGCCGCTGTCGTCGTCGCTGCTGAACGTGGCGCTGCGCAGCGATTTGTGCGACAGCACCATGGAGGGCGCCGATGCCTCCTTCCGCAGCACTGTGCCCGCCGCCGCCGCCTCCGCGCCCGCCGCCGCCGCCGTCGCTGGCGGTGGCGGCGGTCTCGGTTGCGGCGGCTGCTCCTCAGAAGATGCTCCCGCCGGCGCTGGCGTTGTGGCAGCCACCGGAAAGGCCTCGGCTCCCGCCTCCGCAACCGCATCGCCGCCCGCCCCTGCTGCTGCCACTGGTGGCGGGCTGTTATGTGGCGGCGCGGGCGGCGGCGAACTCTGCTCTGCGGTGGCACCGCTGGCTCGAACCGGTGGTGGGGAGTCAGCTGTGTCAGCAGCTGCCGCCGCCGCTGCCGCTGCCGCTGCTGCTGCGGCGGCGGCGGCCACCGGGTGTGAGTTGTGCTTGGGTGAAGACATCGGGCTGGAGGGCCGGGCGTCGGGAGCGAGGCGGACTGGCGCATCGAGGGCGTCGCGCGCCGGGTGCGGCCCTCGGAAGAGCTGCTTCGGGCACTGGCCAAACTCGCCAATCTGGGCACAAGGAGTGTGTGTTGGTTGCGGAACGAGGGTTACAAGGACGCCCGTGGTGTGTGAGTGGGAGGGGCCGCAGTTGGCGTGCACGTATAGGCGGGGTCACGAGCCACAGCGGTGGCGACCGTGTGAGGCAGCAAGAGCGGCGTTCTGCGGAAGCGGGCATCATCATTGCCAGCATCTTGTGAGAGCGGGGGAGAAGAGGGCGCAGGCAGGGGTGCACGAACCGGCACGGACGGCAGCAGCCGCGCCTGGGCGCCAAGACAAAGAAGCGGCAGTCTCAAAAGGTGAAGCGACACACGCCGCAGCGGGCAGCTCATGCCCCCGCGTCCACCGCCTTGCCCATGTTATGACGCACGCATCGTGCTCACAAGCGCACAGCCAGCACCCCACGCCTGCTGCTGCGGTCCCGCCAGCCGCGGCACGCACCACACGCACACACACACACAGAGGACTATGTCGCGGCTAGGGGCGGCTGCGGCTGCACTGGGTGGCAGAGCCCACCTGCGACTCAAGCGCGGCGCGCTCGCGTGGGTCGTCGACCGCGTCCAGATCCACGTTCCCTTCGTATGTGAGGTGGTAGAAGAGGTTGTCGGCGGCGAGCGCCGCCGCGCCGCGCTGCTTGGCGCCAAAGACGAGGTCCACCCACGAGTGCAGGTGCGCGCTCACATACTCGCTCTCGAGGGCAGCGCGGCACTGCGCGATGAAGCCGCGCGCGGTGCGCGCCCACGGCGGCAGCTCCACGTCACCCAGGCGCTGGCCTGTCTGCGTGACGCCTGGAGCGGGCGGGAGGGGGGGGAAGCGGTGTTGGTGTGGGGGGGAGGCGCGTGGTGGTGCGGGCGCGCGTATGTTGGCACGCTGTGCAGTGCCTGCTGGTGGATGGATGCCGTGCAAGTGGGGGTGTGTATGCGTGTGAAAGAGACTGGGTGTGAGTGAGTGCCTGCGGTGCGCGCGCAAGCGGCAGTGTGGCCGCAGGCACAAGGTGTGCGGGGGGGGGGGCACGAGCACGAGTAGCGGCACGGCGTGGCAAAACAGCAGGTGCTCCCATGGAATAGGCTGTTGTACGCGCTTGCTTGTGCGCACGCAGCGGCAGTGGGGGCAGGCGGGAGGGTGGCGGGTGGCGGCCGAGGTGCACAACGCGTCGGCACGCACAGAGCCACCTGGGGTGAGCTGGCCCACGAGGCGAGGCCAGCCGTGAGCGTGCCGAGACACTCGCAGCAATGCAAGACGCTGACGCCGTCAAGCTGTCACTGCTGGTGACACTGTGCCCGCCCCCCCCCGCCCCGCGTGCGCACACGCAACGCAGCCGGCGCGTCGTACACTGCTTCTGTGCAATGGCCGCCCAAGAGCAGCTGCGGTATGGCGCCAGTGGCGCTGCGCACTAACGAGCACCTACAGTGCAGCGCGGGGTGCGCGCATGCCGGCAAATACAGCGCGCTCCGCCCACCTAGCTGCAGGTCGTCCGTGTTGTTGAGGAAGCCGCCGGAGCCCGCGTAGAACTCGGGTATGAGCTCCTTGAGGTCCGCGTGGTTAGTGAATACGCTCTCCCACGTCGACGCCATGCTGTAGAACATGCGGTCCGCGGCATCGAACCTGCCACAGCAGGAGAGCGGCGGGGTGGGGGTGGGGTGGGGGTGGGGGGGGCGGAGAATGGGCGGTTAGCGGTCGTAGCTATCGGAGTAGACAACGCCCGTCCAAAAGTAAGACCTCTCCGGTGGAGTGGACAGCAGTGTCTGGCCGCACCCCCGGGGCTACTTGTAATCTACTTGTACTTTAAGTACCTATGTACATGTGTGTGTACGTGCATATACTTCAAGTATATGTATGGCATCCCCCCCTCCCCCCCGCACACGCCTGTATCAGCGACGGCTGATGCTCGGCGACACAACCGGGGGCTTTTATATCCCATACTTGCGGTACGCTGCACGTGAAGGACGTGTGGCTGGTCGGGCAGCAGAGGAGGCCACCACCACCACGCGCAATTGCATGCGCCGCAAGTAGCACAACCCTGGCCGGCCGACGCCACCGCAAAACCGGCTACTAGAACAGTGCCAGCCCCGGGCGGCGTCACCAGCGCCGGCCCATTTGACAACTGCGCTGTGCTGCGACGTGGACGGGTGAGGCATGGGGCCGCGCCGTCACTTGCCAGGTGCGGGCGGCGGTGGCCCCTGCAGGCCCGCATGCACACACTTATGGGGGGGGGGGGGGGCACGGCTATAGGTAGTGCAATTGGAGGTTGAGCCGGGCGGAGGGGTGGGCGCACCTGCCGTTTTGCAGGCACAGCATGTGCTCGGGCGCGGTGCGCACGAGGAAGAAGAGGACGTAGCCGGGCGTGCTGTAGTGCGTGCCGTACAGGAACGGCGGGGGGATGCCCTGGCCCTCGTGCAACCCTGTGCAAGGGATGGTGGGCGAGCGGGTGAGGGAGGTGTTGAGTCAGTGACGCATGAGGCCAGAGCTGAGGCGCGGTGGCGGTGCATCCGCCCCGCCACACCCCTTCACCGCCGCACCAGCAGGCGGCCCCCACGGCACCTTTCTACTGTACTGTTGCGGCGTTTTTAAACGGTATGCCAGGAGATGAATGCGGGAAACACAAGTGGATATCGCGCAGATGGAAAAACGAGAAAGAGGATCGTTGGCATGAAAGATAAGGCGCGCCCGCGCAAGTGGCACAAAACTGTGCCGCCGCCGCAGTGCGTCCCACACACGTGCGCCCTGTGGCCAGGCCCTGCCCGCACATGAGGGCTGCTGTGGGGCGCAGCAGCAACGACGCGTGCACAGCTGCACACTGCACGGCAGCTGCCAACACCAGAAGGAGTCTTATGGGGAGCACGGAGCAGGCGGCCTGTGAAGCATGAGCCTGGCTGCTAGAAGGCAGGGTGTGGCAGGCATCGGTGTGGGGGGGGGGGGGCGCACTGACCTGGGTCAGGCATGCTGGCGAGGCGCTGCTTAAAGTAGTCGAGGCGTGAGTTATTGAGGGCGCCGATGGGCTTGGTGAGGTCGCGGTACGAGGCGGGGTCGTTCAAGTCCAGCGTATCGCTCGTGTAGTCGCTGATGACCCAGGGGTACACTGTGAGAGTGGCAGGGGCGGGGCGGGCGGAGCACAGGCTGGGATGAGTGTGGGCGCGTGCGGTTCAGAGCACACGAGCAAGGCATTTTGTACTGCCGTACTGATGGTATGTGCCCATAGCGTGGCTGGGTGACGCCGCTGCCCTTTGCAGTTAAGGTTGGAGTTGAAGTTGCAGATGGCGGCTGCACAAGACAAACCTCAACTGTGTATTTGAAATGAAGAGGTTGAGCTAGGCCTCTGTGAGTGCTCCCAGGCTGTTCATGTGGAAAGCGGAGTTGATGTCGGCCTTACTCAGAGCCCCACTCGCAACTTCAAGTGCAGCTGGAATAGCAAGGGGGGGGGGGGCGGGGGGGTCACTAGGCGCGTGATGGTTGCACAGTAATCATGCACTGAAGTACTTCGAAGTACCACTGTAGTACTTTTTAGTCTACACCTGCTTGGCCACGGCGCGCGTGTGCTGCTCTCTGCAGCGCCCCGGCACAGGTCGCTCAGGCACACACGGGCAGGGCGGCGGGTGACTGCACCCCTGCATCACACCCGGCTGCACACCGACGCAAATCTCTCACATTCTCACACAAGCGGCCACCTACAACAACGCTGCAACATACTGAAGTATGCGAAACATACCCGGGTACTGTGTGAGGTCGTTCACGGATCTGTCGGCGGCGGTGTTGAGGAAGGCAAGGTACTGGTAGTTGTCGATCTCGCGCCGCTGCCACCGCCGCAGCTCCGCCTCTATGTCCATGCTGCGCGTCACGCGCTGGCCTGGGGAGGTTGCGAGCAGCGGCGGAGGCGGCATGCAGCAGCGGTGGCAGTGGTGGCGCAGCAGCACCGGCAGCAGCAGCAGCAGTGGCGGAGGTGCAGCAGCAGTGTAGCAGCAACAGCGGTGGCGAAAGCGGCGCAGCAGCAGTAGCAGCGGCAGCAATGGGAACGGCGGTGGTGCAAAGCAGCAGCAGCAGCAGCGCAGCGGCGGCGGTGGCGCAGCAGCAGCGCCGGGTCAGGCTTTCAGCAGTGCAAGTGCCCCGCACTTCAAGAGCCGGAGGGTTATGCGCGTGTGCTCGAGCACCGCTGACGCACCCGCATTTCTCAAACACATGCAGGACGCTCATCGCTGCGGTGCGCGCTGCGTGGCAGCACGCGCACGCGCAGCACTCCCGGCAGTTGCCGCCAGTGCACCAGAAGCAAGCGCATGCCGCAGAGCCACACAGCGTAATCGTGCATGCGGCTGCGCACCGCACACTGCCACAACAGGTGCAGGTAGGGCTGCATGCAGGTGTGCGAGTCGGCCAAGGTGCGGCAGCCTGGCGCACGCAACACAATGCCGCCGCGGCGCACCTACGCCTGGTTGCTGCATGATGAGGGAAAATACCAGGTCGCGCTCCGCGCGCGACCGGAAGTCAAAGTAGCCGCTGGCCTTGTTCTGCCAGGGGAGAAGCAGGGGGGGCAACGGCAAGTGGGGCACACACACAGCGGTGAGTGCAAGACATGGGTTGGCACAGGCGGGCAAGGTCAGCCAGCAGGCTGCTGGCAGCGGAAGGCAGGAGCAAACAGAAGAATGAGCCTGCGGGGTCCACAGGGACCCCACAGACCACAGAGTGACACACTTCGAAAGTACCGGTATGTCTTAAGTAAAGAAATGGTATACTACAGTAGTACTTCTGAAGTACTTTGAAGAGTGCCCGCCTCGATGCATTGCGGGGTCTTGGCGGATCGCACTCCCCCGCATTACATTCGTTGTAGCTGAGTGCAAGGACCAGAGGCTGGTCACATAGCACTTTACAGACCTACCAACAGTATGTACCATTACAGTACCGGTAATGATTTACCACAGTACTACTACTACAAAACGTGCCCCATTCGGTGTGTTACATGCGGGTGTCTATGTAATGCGGGGTCCCAGGGGGGTTGGCACCTCCCTGAAAAATTTACTTCAAGTATCTACAAGGCACTTTACGAAAGACCTGACGCTATAAGTGGGCGCGCACGGCTCGGCTGAGCCAGGGAGCAGCTCACCTCCAGAAGGAGCTCCAGCGCCGTGTGGCGCAGCATGTGGCGCCGCTTGAAGAGCTGCTGCAGGCGGGACAGCTCAAACGACGCCATCTGCTCCCCCACGTTGTTCACCTGGGGCCACAGCAGCCGACCGGCACACCAGTGGCCAGTGGGAGTAGGTGCGTGAGCACAAAGCAGTGGTGTGGGGGGTCTCATTTACCATGCTTCGCAATGTGTACTACAGTAGTATGTACATACCACTGCGATGTGCTCATATGTGATACATAAACTGTTCACTGTATCATGGAATGAATGCCATGGATCCACATGTTGCCTGGAATTTAGGGTCATGCACAGCAGCATGTAACAGGGCTACGTAGTATAAATGTAATGCATCCATGGTTCCTGAAGTTAAGGGTCAAGCACACCACGCCCGGGCCCCCCCTGCACAAGGCAGCCATAGGCTGGCAGGGACGACCGGTCATGCACGCTCCACATTGCCCAAAGCATCTCCGCCACGCTGTTTTCTAATTTGTATGGGACAAGAGCTCGTGAAAGAAAAAGTACGATGTTGCCTTGATTCAGCCACGCACTAAGCGGGACAGCAGCGCAGCAGGCAGCGCGCGCGCGCAGCGCACGCACCTCGGCGGGCTGGAAATAGACGCGCTTGTTGGTCACCATCAGGCAGCCGGGGTTGCACAGCAGCGGCGTGATGCGCCCAACCTGCGTACACGCCACGCCAGCGCACAGCATGCACAGCCGTCAGCGCGAAGCGGCGTCGCATGAGCTGGAAGCTGTGGGCAGATTGCACGCTGCCGGCGGCGCCGCCACTGAAGGTGGGGGCGCCACGATGTGACAGGCCGCTGCGCCTCCAGAGCCAGCACAGACAAAGGCTGCCGACAGCGGCACGCATCGGCACTGCTGCACACGCACACGCGGCGACCACACCGAGGGCTGGGAAGCGCGCCCACCCACAGCGCAGCAGGGGGGGAGGCGAACAGTATAAGAACCCCCCCTCCTGCGTGCTGCCGTGCTGACAACCAAAGGGGTGGCACCGGCGCGGTACCTGCCTGCACGGGCCTGTCCATGAGCAGCACCTCCCGGAAGTCCACCAGGTGAAAGGTGTCAAAGCCACGCGCAAGCACGCCCTCAACGCGCTCCCGCAGCACGCCGGAGAGCATGGCGCTCTCGTGCACGTGCCCCCTGGCGCGCACCGCCAGTGCTATCTCACGCAACCGCTGCGCAGTGGCAACATCGGCGGCGGCAGCGGCAGCAGCAACGGGACGGGGGAGAGCAGATGCGGTGGGCGCGGCAGTAGCCGCGGCGGTGGCGGTTGCGGCGGCGGCAGAGCGATGGCAGTGGCGGTGGCGGGGGTGTGGGCGGCGGGGGCGGCGGTGGCAGCAGCAGCAGGAGGTAGATTGTGTAGTTGTCAGCGACAGTGGGCATGAGCTACGATGGGCGTCACCTGTGCCTTGACAAATGCACGACTCATCCCCAGACCTACACCACACGGCAAGCGCCAAGGTTCCGCCCCAAGAGCGCTGCTGGCGCGGATGCAGACGCCCGTGCCAAAGCGACCTGTTGTGCCGCCAACTGAAAACAACAAACCACTATGCTTTGGTTCCGGCGTGCATGGTGCAAGTCGGCAGAAGGGTCAACACCCAGATGCAGCAGCAGCAGCGACTCTACCCAACCACAACTCTGACCGCACCCGAACCCGCAGCGGCCCAGCCGCTGGCGGCTGCTGAGCACAGCAGGGCGGTGTGCTCAGCAGGGTGCTCAGAGCATGTGGTGTGCTCAGCAGGCTGCTGCACACTGCAGCGGGTGGAGCGGCGGGTGTGCTGAGCAGGCTGCTGAGCACTGCAGCAGGTGGGGTGTGCTCAGCAGCTGGGTGGCACGTGGGCGGGCCCTCTCACCTGTGCCTCCCCCAGGAAGTCCGCCAGCTGCGTGTGCAGCAGCTCAAAGGTGAACACCCACGACGGGGACAAAAAGGGGTTAACGCTGAGCGCTCGCTCGCCCTCTGGCGAGTACCTCCCTGCGGCAGCGCGGGCGCAGCGGGGCATGGCGCCGTGCCGAGGCGGCAAGTGTCACTCGTATGCCACGGCAGTGCACGAGCCCACACAAGCCCTTTGCTGAGCACAGGTGTGCGCTGGGCAGCTGGCAAGGGCGTGCACACGTGCGTCCGCACCAGTGCAATCGCTGCTGTTCATGCCCAGCAACAGCTGGCCCAAGGCAAGGCGAATCAGTTGCGGCGCTGATGGTAAGAGATGGAGATGGGCGGCGGGCGCGCCGGCAGATGTGTGGCGGGCTCTGCCACACAGGGCATGCGCTGCCAGCACTAGATGGCTACCAGCAGTGGGAGGGGGGGTGGCAAAGATGCGGTGCCGGCGATGCGCCGCAGTGGTGGCTGGGCGCTTTTGCAAACGCGCGTGCACGCGGAGACAAGCAATTGCCGCGCCACACGGCAGGCATGGCGGCAACACGCACTCGACGGGGGAGAGACGGTGGTACCACATGGTGTGCACCAAGCCAGTGGCACTTTCATTGTGCGCCTCCTTAGGAGGCACAGCGCTGTGCGACAAGCTGCGTGTCGGGGAGCATCGTGGGAACGTCCAATGAGCCACAGGGCTTTGAAGCAATGAGCATGGGGCTTCTGGCGCCAGCTCACCTACGCCCAGAGACACTGGTGGCGTCTCGGATGTCGGCAGGTTCCCGCGGCGCCGGTAGACATAAGGCCCAACGCTGGCGTGCGTGGAGGCAGCGGCGGTGGAGCGGCAGCGCAGTTGGGTATTGGCGCACATCCACGCAGGTGGCGCAAGTGTCAAGTGGGCCCCGCACCGCTACTTTTCTGCAGGCGGCTGTTGTCAGCGTGGCACCAGAAAAGGTGCCCTCGTGGACCTCGCTACAAGGGTGGTTGTTCAGTTAGCACATACAGCAGGATACTTCAAAGACGTATACAAATGTGTGTACTTCAGAAGCATGTATACATATGTATGCAATGTAGTGTTGCTGGGTCTCCAGCCGCCAAGCAGCAGCTGCCTGTGCTGTTTGGAGGTCAGTGGCTGAACAAACCGGTGGCTCCGCTTTCGCCAGGTGCTCCAGTGGGAAACTCTTCCATACAGTCAACCTCCCTGTCCACAGTGTGTCTTGCAGCCGTGCAGAAGTTCGTGTTATTTCCTCGATGGGGTATATCACTGCCTCAGTTGATATGCGCAGTTGATATAGCTGCTGTGATGCCTGGCAGGTCCTGCCTTTACTACGTAGTAATTTAAGTATATGGCTCACACTTGGCCGCGACCAATAAGTTGCTGGTAAGCTGGCTGGTTGCATCACTAGCACAGCAGAGGCCCAGCCAAAACACAGCACGCCTTGTTGCGCACCAGCCAGCACCTGTGGTGGGAGCTGGTATAGTATTGTACCGGTTTATTGCTAGGGCATGGACCGAGTCTCCCAGAACACGATTGCGCAGTGCGCTGACAACCACCCAAGGCTGGGAAACACCACCAACCACCGGGTTCTTTTGCGCTGCACTTCCCACCTGGGCATGCTACGTAGTACTTCAGAAGTATTGGTAAAAGGAACATGCACACGCATACGCTCGCACGAGTCAGCCACAAGCACTAACACTGTGGGCCGCCACGGCAGGCCAAGCGCACGCACACCACTCCCAGCCCCCACAACCGCGTGACCGCCGCCCCAGCCGCACCCTGGGCGTCATGTACATCCGCAAGCTGGTATCCCCGCTTTCTGTAGCAGGCGCCTCGCCGCACCGACAGCAGCGGCGCGCACACGCCCGCCCACCATGCACGCCACAACAGCCCCTCGCGCACCCACCGGTTATTTGCCTTCATCTCCACCGTGTTAGTGCACAGCATGCTGAAGACGCCCTCCAGCCCGCCCTCCTCGCTGTAGCGCATGGCGCCCTGGCCGCGGATCGCGCCCACGCCGCCGAAGCGCAGTGCCGCCGCCCCCGCCCCCGCCCCCGCCGCCGGCCGCAGCGGCACCTCCATGCAGCGGAAGGGGAACTTGACGCATGGCAGCGACACGTCCGCGGGCTCAAACAGCTGCGGGGCGGGCGGTGAGCGTGGCGGGGCCGTGCTCAGCTGGGTAGCGGTCGTGTTGGTGCGTGTGGGCTGTTGGTGCGGGTACTGCGGCGCGCTTGTTGCTGTGCGCAGGTGCCGTACTCGGAGTTGGCTGGTTTAGGCCAGGGTGCGGTGATTGAGGAAGTTTTTTCACCATGACCTGGCACGAAATATGTGTTTGAGTCTGCCAGGGACGTCCATTTGTGCACGCGGCTGTCGTTGATGAGACCCCCATATTATCTAGAAGCGATACACGAAATGTCTTTGGAACACACTGGTCAGCGCCAGCACAGTAGCGGGTGTGCGGCGCGCCGCCTCCACTTACCAGCCCCCTGCTGCAGAGCTTAAGCCTTCCACGTATTTGAACGCTGCCCTTTGTGGTGAGGCCGCCGCCCGTGCCCGTGCGCGCCTGCGGCAGGTAGTTTACGCTGTAGTCCTGCAAGGGCGGCACAAACGCACGGCAAACAGCGCGGCGCAGCAGCCGTCAGCGGGCGGGCCAAGGGCATGGTGTTGGCTCGGTGAAAGGTGCAACAGCTGTCAGGAGTTGCTGCTGCTGCTGCAGCTGCAGCTGGGGCAGTACATCTTGACAGGGTTGGTGTGCATGTTGGCAGCTGTTGATGCTGAATTATGTAAGCACTTCATGCGGCCTGCACATGTGACGTGTGAATATGTCTGCCGTATTCGGCATGCCCCAGTCCGCAGCAGCTCTTTCTTGCCAGCCGCACATCTTTTGCTGCGCACCCCACCACGGGGGGGCACCACCACCGGAGCGGCCACCACAACCGGAGCCAGGTCGACTTTTGGAAGCAGTGAACTTTCTTGTTCACGCACCCTACAGGCACCAAATCCCCAGGCGGGCAACCCAAAAGCCTTGATGGGTGGGTGCGAACTAGTCCCTTCTGGCACCATCACGATAGGTGGGTGGTGGTGGTGGTGCGCGCGGTTGCAGTGGCAGTACCATTTGCAAAGACAGGCAGATGACTTGTTTACAAACGTTGCAGTCGCAAGTCAAGGCAGCGCAATGAGCAGGCTTCCTGTATCAGGGCGGCATATTGTATCCTTCGAAGTACGCACGTATGCCATACTTTGAAGTATGAACTCCTGAAGTATGTTCTACTACTTCAAAGTACAGGTACTACCGGTATGCACGCACACACATTTGTAAGATCATGCATTTTTTAGCCCTCGACAAAAGTTGCCGGCGCATGCAGTCTATTACTGCATTAGTTCTTGACGTACTACTACTTTCTACTTGAAGGATACTTCGAAGTACAAAGGTGGGGTAAGGTTTAGTAAGCTTGATGTTGGCCATGTGGGTATTTTACGCCTCCGGGATCGATCTGGGATTTAGCTCTGCCTGCTGTGCAGAGCCCAGGGACTACCCACATCGTCCCAACACGCTTCGAAGTACATGCATATGCACTTACTGTATATGCCCGCAACGTTGCGGCCGTCACCATGCAGCAATAGCAGGGCAGTGGCGACTCCCATGAGGTGCTGCTGAGGACCTGCTCAGCAGGCGCTCATGGAAGTTGCCACTGCCCAGCTGTTGCTGCACGGGGACGGCGGCAACGCTGGGGGCAACTGAAGTAAGTGCAAATGCATGTAGGGACTGGGGGGTACCCAGCTGCTGAGAGTAAATTAGCTGAGGGGGCAGGTGTTGGAACTTGAATGGGTTCTCTGCTGTGAATACCATAAAAGAACTTCAACACCACAGTTCATCTCGCGGCCAGGCTGCTCTGGCGAGTCCACCGCGGCAGCGTAATCCGTACATGGTTATGCATGCTTTGCAACACCACTACAGTAGCTACCTGCAGGTGACATGGAGGGCTTTCACCTAGTCAGGCACACGTGGTAGTTGCTGGTGTGAGTGCTTCTGTGAGGCCTTTTTTCTATGCTGATGCCCTGAGGCTGAGCAACGCAGCTGGTGCTGAGGGGGTGTCATACATTCTTTCCTTGACTACGGAGTTGAATGCGGCTCTCTGGTACAGTGTAGTAGGCACAAGGCCCAGAGCCAGCCTGAGTGGCAGGGACACTTCCCACAGATGCACCGTTACTCATTCAGGGAGCAGGTGGCTGCTCCATGTGTTACCAGCAACCTGTTCAATCACACACAGTAATCGTGCGATAAGCACTAATTGACTTCAGAAGTCCAGGTTTTAGGCCAGCTCCTGCTGCGCTGTCCGCACGTGCATCACAAGTCCTGTGCACGGTGTGGCTGCAGCAACTCACCTGCATTTTTGGTTGCTGAATGCAGTGACTGCATTAAATGGGATAAGCGGCAATACCTGAATTTCGGAGCCCATCGATTGTAAGTACTTCGTGGAAGTACATGATTTCAGAAGTGATGCGTATACACAAGAGAAACAATAGGTGTCAAGAGCCCTTCAAAAGGCAACCACTTGGCAAAAGTCAAATTGGAGCAGGAGTTATTGAAGACTCTGGAAGAGGCACTAGTGCACTGTGGCAGGCAAAACGGCCACGGTGCAACCTGCGTTGCGCAGCCGCGTGTTTGACCAGAACAACGCAGTCAAAACGAGCTCTAGATAGTGTATCAATCCAGAGACACGAGGTCATGTGAGAAACCCTGTCTCCCCTCTGCCACCCATAAATGCCACCCAGACGTTGCCAATCCTTTCGTTCGACATTCATGTAACTGACACAATACATGTTTATGTAACCTATTGTGCAAAGTGCCAGTTTTGCGGTGCTTCTTTGCTGCTGTGTGCCTGCTGCTTGCGTGGCGCCGGCAAGCTGCCACGCGCGTGGCCGCCGTGGCGCAGTGCGACTCGTGCATGCGCGTGGCAGCTTGCCGGCGCCACGCGCGTGCACGAGTCGCAGTGCGCAGCGGCGGCGCGCTGCGTGTGCTGCAAACAAAGGTGGAGCCTGTGCAGGATGTGTCAGTGACGGCTTGCTTGCGGGGTCCACTGCCCTGCCACCAGCATTTTATGTATGTGTACGGTGTAGGTGCACCACCCGTCTGATTCCGATGTCACACATCTGGCATTCCCACCCGCCTGGCGTGGCCTGGGCTGCTGCTCTGGCACGCGCTGCTTGGTGCGGCCCTCAATGGTGTCACCATCACAAGTTCGGCAGTACACATTGCTTACTTTGACGTGGCAGCTGCAGCAGCAGCAGCTGCAGCAGCAGCAGCAGCGCAGCCTCAGGCTCACCTGAAAGTAGTACTCCCCATGCTCCAGCAGCAGCAGGTTGAATCGAGTCTTCTTGCGAGGGCCCGAACCGCCTGCAGCAGGAACATGGAACGTGCGCGCCGGCAACACCACCTTGTTCAACTTGGTCGATCCGTAGCAAACGCGTTTTGCGGGTTATGCCAGCTTCCAGTCTGCAGCTGCAGCCGTCAGCTGTGAAGCTGGTTTACTCACCTGATGTGGTGAAGCTCCACTCCTCTCTATCTCGGGACAGGGCCATGGCAACAGAACCGCGTCCAGCTGCTCCCGCAACAGCTTTTCGAGGGAAGTGGCGGCCAGAGGCGGCCTCAGCTGCTGCATACTTTGTGAGTCTCCATCAGACGCTGCAGACGCTCACCCACCCATCCTCCACGCCAGGCCAGCAGCAGCCAGCAGCGACGGTCTAGAGTGCGGGGCTGTGTGCACGTGTGCATTCACTGCACTGCAGCCAGCTGCAGCTGCAGCAAGACGACAACTCGTTGGCAAGTCGAGTCACCTGGGTAGATGACTCTGTCTTGAGCGATGCTTTTAGCCACCCGCAGTGCGGCAGCAGTCAGGAAGGGGTTCAGGCAGCACCATGCCCAAGGAGAAGCGCGAAAAGAAGGGGGTAGTGCTCAGGCACGACCCCCTGGGCAAGAAAATGGTAACCGGCTCCGGCGGCGCGCCCTATAAAGCCGGCAAGAGGCCCAAGTCCAGGCAAGCACTGCCCCCACCATTGCTCTTGCACAGATGATGCTGCCGACAACTTGCACTACAGTCGCTGCGCGCACAGGCGACGCCGATCACACCCCCGGCTGCTGCAGCAGCTGCTGTCATCGTGCTGCTGCTTTGTTGCAGCTGTAGCAACGCCTGGTATTCCTTGTTGGCACGCTGCTGCCGAATACCGTGTGCCAATTGTGCGGTGACCCTGCCTTGGCTGCTGTGTTGTGGTGGCGAGGGCTAGCCTGACCCTGTGCGTAGCGTGCCACTTGTCTTGTCAGCTGTCGCTGTCACAGCCTCGCGAACAGGCCTTCTTTCTAGCCTTTGCAATTCTCTTCTCAATGATACCGGAGGCTGCTGTCGCGTGTTGGCATGTGCTTCTGTCGAGGCTTGCACAGCGCTGTCGTCCACAGTGCAGCTGCTGGCCCCTCTCGTGTCCACGGTGTTTACGTCCCCTTCCTTGCGCTGCTCCGCTAAAAACATCAGAGGCGACGACGATGATGATGCCACCCCGGAGTACCTGGCGCCCGAGCTGTCCAAACGCATCCTGGCACAGGCGAGGGAGCAGAGGGAGGAAATGGAGAGGGAGCAGCAGCACCAGCAGGGCCGCAAGTGAGTGAGAATTTGAATTTTCATCTTCAGTACCCCTCAGTAAATGCCGTGTCTCTCTGTTGACATGTGTATGGCAAGCATCATAAATCATCTTCATGAATGCCCAAAAGTCAAATGCCGTGCCTCTCATGTCTGTGGAGCCATGTGTGGTTTTTAAAGAGAACAGAGAAGGTTGAGCGGCAGGCGTACCACCCTGTTTGTGCCGGCCCGGCACAGACATTCTCATGCAGTTGCCACTGAAGGCACAGGGCCGGTGTTGAAAATGGTTTATCAAACTCCGACCTGCAATCAAGCCAAGGTATTTATGAAGTGTTACTGTGGAAGTGACCCTGCACTGTGCACATGATAGCAATTGGCTGGTTGCCTGTACTTGCCGCCGCGAGCGGTGTTTGCACCCGCACCAGGCCCTGCGTTCATGCGTGGTGTTCGCTGCAGAGCACACACCACCGCACACACCACCTGCTATGCTGGTCAGCAACCAAGCTGTGCATGCACACATTTTCGTGTTGGTACGCTGCACTACGTAATGCTAGATGCAGAGTCCGCCATGCCACCGCTGCTTGTGTCTGCACACACACACGCGTCACCCCTTTGTGGTGGGCGGCGTGGGCCACCGCCCGCGTGTGCACAGCCTGCTCAGCAGCACAGACCTTCGCAGCTGCTCAGCACTTGTGGCACAAGCGCGCCACAGCTGCTCTGGGCGCCTGTAAACCGCTGCCGCTGGTGCCTTTTTCTTGCCTGGCGCCGCAGGCCTGGGAGGCAGGAGAACTCATTTTACAAGGGCCTGGACAGCGATGGCAGCGATGGGGATGACGCAGCGCTGGATGTGGAGGAGGAGGACGAGGAGGAGGTGAGGCAGCGGCAGAGAATGTTGAATTTTCGTGTATGCGGATGATGAGGGAGTCTCTTATTGTGGCAGTCACAGGTGTCGCCGCTTTTGTATTATGCGCGGGTGATGAAGATGAGGTGCAGGTGAGACGGCGGGGTGTGTTGTCCAGTGCTAAGTAATGATGAAGGGGGGCACATTGCTGGCAAGTGTTGCTGACAAGAGCACTGTGTATTTTACATAGAGAATCGTCCAATCACCCATTTGGTGCGAAATCGACAACTGCAAAGTTTAAGTCATGGTTTTGTCTCATCAGCATTATTTTTTATGATTGGTAGTTTACTGTATACATACGACCGCTATCATACTTGCGCAGAGACAGAGAGTGGTGCAATGGCACAGGATGTGGATGAGGAAGATGAGCAGTAGGTGGGGCAGCAGGAGCATACTGCTGAAGTGTGTACCCTTCAAAATACTTCAGAAGCACATATATCCGCTCTGTGTACACACCTTATGCAAAGAGTTGAACATGGCAACGCTGTCACCCAGAAAGGACATACTTATGTGGTTGAACTGGCTCAGAGGACGAGGTGGGGAGAAAGAACTTTTTCTGGGGGAGGGGGGGGGGTTGAAAACAGTTTAGCCTGGTCTGTGCCATGTGTTCCCATTCCAGCGAACCCTTTCGCACGCGCCCACTATTGTAAGCAGAGACATTTTGCAGCACTGCACTTGACGTGTGTTACGGGCGGATCACACTTTATGTGCACTAGGCTGGACTGCGCATTGCTGTGCTGGGTGCGGGGATGATAGGTGAAGTATGTGGAAATATCAATAGTTCAGATGACACTAATAGTCCTACTAGTAGTACTTCCGAAGTACCAGGTATCAATGTTAGGTGAGGTGTGTGGTAACAATAGCACTTCGCCTGTTGAGCTTATGTGCGGTAAGACGCCCGCCACATGTAGCAGCAACTCTGTTTTCACTCAGGAGCACTGCCGCCAAACCAGACCCACCAGAAGCAGCACCGTAGTGCACCCGACTGTGTTTTAGTATGGTTCAGGAGCACAAAGCGTGCAGCAGAATGGATAGGACGCTGGGTTTTTTTCAGCACTCCTGATTAGCGTCTGCATGCTCAGCTACGGCACGTACGTACGTAACGGTACAAAAAGCGTGGTGGTGCATCATGTCGAGCACATTGGTTAGCGCCAAGCGGGCCTGTTAGGCATGTCTTGGCGCTGGCACATGCGTGCATGTGTACCATTACAGACAGTGGGCATGCAACTGCCCACCAGCCATCGCTGTTGTGTAACTCGGCCGCCCAAGGTCAATGGACCGCTGGAATTTTACTAGTGACACAATGAACCGCTGGAATTTTACTAGTGATACAATCAACCGCTGGAATTCTACTAGTAGTACAAGACAATGCCATGGCGTGTACCTCTGGTGGCGGCGCGTGTTCTAAAGCGCAGCACAAGTGCAGCAGTCTCATAAGCCGCCGGGCGTGCTTTTGCGACCGTCGAGTGTGGTGTGTCTTGCCATGGGAACCGCATCTTGATACAAAATACCTATGAAGAAGTAAACAGCTATAATAATACACTTCTGAAGTAAGTAATATCAAAATGTTGGTACAAAAATATAAGAGCACTTTCTTTATGTAAATTTAAATAAAACAATAAATGTAAATAAACAACTTGTTAAAACTGTGCATAGAAATCGTCGTTGTCTGCAGGGCTTCTGCACATGGCAAAGGCTACAGCAACGCCTGCCGCAACTCGCTGCACTTATAGGGTGGCCCAGTGGGTTCCGCCAGTGCCAGGCGCTTTGACGCCGCAGCAGAACACTACTTGCACGTACATTGTATACTTCAAGTAGTACTGTATATGGTACATGCCACAGACCAAAATTGTCTCTGTCTGATTGACTGCCAGGAGTGGCAATCGCATCAACATGTGGAGCCGTGCGTCATACTCAAATATATACTTCATATGAAGTTTATATATATTTTTTAAGTGTTGCGCTGCGAAGAGCTCTCCGCTGCAACCGGACACTGCCGCTGCTTGCGGCAGCAGGGCGCTGCAACTGCTGCTGTTGGGTAGTGGTGGCAGCGGCGCGGCTGCACCGCCGCCACGGCACTGACCCGGCGCGCCCCTTTGCCTGCGCATGCGCGGCTGCTGAGCAGGAGGAGCTGGTGATAGAGGACGGCGATTACGTGGACGCGCAAGGCATGACGGAGGAGGAAGAGAGGTGCGAAGAGCTCGCCGCCTGCCTGCCTTGCCGCACCAGCTCTGTCTGGACTGCAACTGTGCAGCTGGACACAGACCAGGCTGCTGTGCGTGTGCAGTCTCCGCGTGCGGCCACGCACGCGCTCCACTTGCGGCGGCGCTGACTGACGGTGACACCAATACTAAAGAAAAGGCTTTGGTAGACGTAAACCCGTCGACCAGAAAGGTGTGCCAGAGGCGCAAGCACGTCACCAGCGCAGATCATACTGAAACGCATTTTTATACCGCAGCAGCAGCGAATAATACACTTGAATCAAAATTAGGTTTTTGCTGGTGGCCATGTGAATATGCTGGCGCCAGCGTCCGCATGTGCGACGCCGCCAACCGGCCATCAGCACGCTCCAGCAGCGCCACCATGCCATGCCCGCTGGCGTCTGTGAGCCGACCACGCCTCCAGACCTCCTGCTGAGACCGCGGCACCGGGTGTCGCCATGTACATGCACTATACATATACTTCATAGTACATGCATATATATATACACACATGTATATGTACCGTATATTGCTTCGTATTGTACACTTCAGACAGTGTACCTTCATGAAACTCCACTTAGGGCGCAGAAGCCCTGTGCACACGTGTACTACTGAAGTGCATGTTTATGTCCCATGCCTGCAGGGGCACCCCGCCAGTGGCCATGCCTCCAGACCTCCCGCTGACACCGCGCCACCGCCTCTCCCCAGAAACATGCATGTATACATAGTACTATGAAGCACTACATGCTTCTGAAGTAATACTGTACCTTCACACCTCAAAAGTATATACCGGTAGTGCAACTTCAGAAGCACATATTATGACATGTAAACATGTACTGTGTACATGCATGTGTCCCATGCCAGGCTGGTGGGCGCCTTCATGAACCCCGTGGGCTTCCAGCGCCGCAGCCTCGCCGACCTCATCCTGGACAAAATCAGGGAAAAGGAGGGAGAGGAGCAGGCCGCGGCAGAGGCAGCGGCGCCGGCGGACACGCAGCCGGCGGCGCGCACCCCCGCAGAGCTGCCCCCAAAGGTACGCTTTAGCGTGGCTCGAGCGCCAGTCTGTTGACCTTCTGCCAATATTTCGAGTGTGGTGTGAAATACTGTTGAGGGCGTGCTTATGCAGGCTGGCTGTCTTGTGGCTGTGATTGACGCCGTCGTGGCAGCTTCCACCTTGCTTTGTTCCCGCTGGGGTGTCTTATGTGCGTGCTGGGCGGTTTACCCCAGTAACTGCAGTGTCAGCAGCGGCGGCAGCGGCAGTGGTGACCAGCAGAGGTTGCAGGGTGCACAGTCGGGCTGTCCATTGGGGCAGACTCCGCCGCGCACAATGTGGTGGCCGCCCCAGTCGACGAGTCCCACTGTGTAGTGCCTTTTTGGGATGCAGGGTGTGATGCGGCCGCGGCATTTAGCAGTCGCGGCAGCTGCCCGTGTGCGCCTCGCAGACACTTTTGGAAGCACTGTCAGCTACGGTTTACCACGGGCGCACAAACTCCCAAACCAGGGAGTGTGGTCACTGCGGGACTGGGCTCTACAGGGCAGCGCTGGCGGCGCACAAGTCCCAGTGTAGCACAGACGAAACCTCCTCTCGGTCTGACAAGCGCTTACACTGTGCATGACCGCCCCAGCCAAGTTGTGCCACCGGAACGCACGCTGCGCGGCGAGGCTGACACACGGTCAACAACCATAGAGGAGCCAACATGCGCTGCTGCGCGATACCCTGCTCACTCACCCAGACTTCTCAGCCACAGCGCCTCGCCCTGGGCCAATGCTGTTGACCGCTGCTGTGCTGCCCCCTGCTGCGTGCGCAGGTGGTGGAGGTGTACACCATGATCGGCAAGATGCTGAGCCACTACACCGCCGGCAAGTTGCCCAAGGCCTTCAAGATTATACCGTCCCTGTCCAACTGGGAACAGGTGCGCTGCGCCCGTGCCACCACACTGTGCTGGGCATACTGGCGCGGTGACCGCTGGCCGTGGGCGTGCAGCAGCGCCCGCCCTGTGCCTGCTGTACGCAACGTGTAATGGCAGCACCACCACCCTGGCAACACATGGCAGTGCACCTGCGCACTAACCGGCTGGCTGCTCCAGGTGCTGAATGCCTACAGGTGGACATTGGTGCCATTCGCTGATTTGTCGCTGATGTGTGTTGTGGCTGCCGCTCACCACTGCTGCTGCCGCTGCTGCTGTTGAGCATTGTCCTGCCGCCGCTGCTGCTGTCACATGATGCTGCGGCCGCCACTGCTGCTGTGGCTGGCACTGCTGCTCCTGAGCACTACTACTTGTGCTGCTGCTGCTGAGCACTGTCGCTGCTGGGCCACTGCCGCTTCTGCCACGTGCCCCCCCCCCCCCCCCAGATCCTGTCCCTGACCAACCCCGACGGGTGGAGCCCACACGCGTGCTACGCGGCAACACGCATCTTTGCTTCCAACCTCAACCCACACATGGCCCAGCGCTTCTTCAACATCTTTTTGCTCGAGAGGTGCAGGTGAGTGAGCCAAGGGGGGGGGGGGGGGGGGGGCGCGCACACACCCCGGCGCCCCCACACAGTGGCACGCAGCAAAGACAGGCGCACACTGCTGCCATGCTATGCTCGCACAGCGCACCAGCGTGGGCACTGGGCGCGAGCCACGTTCAGGCGCTGCGCTTTCACTTGGTACCGAGTGGGGCTCAGCGGTTTCTGGTGTTATTGGTGCGGCGGTGGAGCGTTTCGCACGCAGCGGTGGCTGACGGTCAACGTTGCGCATGCCTTTGGCACCGCAGGAACGACATGGCGGACAACCGGCGGCTCAACTACCACCTGTACGAGTCTCTCAAGAAGAGCGTGTACAAGCCCGCCGCCTTCTTCAAGGGCATACTGCTGCCGCTCGCCGCCTCCGGCAACTGCACACTGAGGGAGGCCACCATTTTTGGCAGCGTGCTCGCGAAGGTGTGCCCCTCCCCCCCTTGCTTGGCACACACGGTGCTAACTGGTTACTCTGATGCTGGCAGCTGGCGCACTCTCGCTGCCCCTTGCAGCAGGAGTTTTTTTGCAGGCGGCGCAGCCGGTAGCATGCGCTTTGGTGTTGCTGGCTCCTGTTGCAGCCACCCACCCCTGGGGTGTTGCAAGAGCTTTGCATGCCACCAACTCCCCTCTGCTAGTCACACGCGGCAGGCCCAACCTGCCGCCACCGCAACAAACGCACTTACTTGTGCTGAGCCCCGTACTCAACCGCTGGCATTGCAAATGCAATGCATTGTGTGTGTGTGTGTGTGTGTGTGTGTATGACACGTGCGCGCGACAGGTGTTCATGTTCTCCTTGCAAACGCATGGTGTGTGTGTCTGTGTGTATGACGTGTGCGCGCGACAGGTGTCGATTCCCTCCAACCACGCGGCCGTGGCCCTCCTCAAGCTTGCGGAGATGCCCTACAGCGGCGCCACGAGCATGTTTGTGCGCGTCCTGCTCAACAAGAAGTACGCGCTGCCGCGGCGCGTCATTGCCGCTCTCGTGGACCACTTTGTGCGCTTTGTGGGGGAAACGCGCGAGCTGCCTGTGCTGTGGCACCAGAGCCTGCTCGCGTTCGCGCAGCGCTACCGCAGGGACATCACGCCCGCCGACAAGGAGAGGTGAGCCGCCTCACAGCAAACTAAGAACATGGCCCTGTACCGAAAATCAGACACAGGCATCGATTGGCGCGCGCATCCTTGCTGTGGTTTTGATGCAATTTCCTTGGGCGTGGTGGCCTGCAGCCGGCCGCATTTGCAGCGCGCTTCGCTGACAATTTTGAACACGGTGGGCCGCGGCAGGCGTACAGGGGTGCTGCCAGGCGGCTGCGGCCGCCCGGCGGCTGTGGCTGCCTCCTGGGGCCCCGTTCCTCGGCAGCGCCCAAATGTCTATTTGCGCAAGGTGGCATCAGTGTGGACGATGGTGCCCAATGACTGCCGCGCGCCTGGGCTTGGGCAGAGGCGTGCTCTGTACTCCGCCACCCCCACCACCAAGCGCACTCCCACTCTCATCCTGCGGCATCCCTCGCCGCCGCTGCCGTCTGGTGGCCGCCGCACGCGGACGCATTCTCAAACGCGGCGCGTGTGTGTGCGACTGACGCCACCGCTGTCCGCCGCCGCTGCTGCCGCCGCCGCCCCCCCGCAGGCTCAAGGAGCTTCTGCGCGCGCAGCCACACCGCGCCATCACAGAGGAGGTGCGGCGCGAGCTGTTTGGCGCCGCCGCGCGCAAGGAGGCGCAGCTGGCTGCGCAGCGAGAGCGGGGGCGCGCCGCCACGGGGGACGCCGACGACATGGAGTTGTAGCTAGTGTCTGTGTGTCGTGCTTCGGGTTGTCTTTTTGGCGGTGCGGGGACAGCGGCCGCTCTGGGTGCGCTGCTGCCGTGTGTGCTGGTGATGGAGGGGTGCGCGCCTGCGGGGCTATAGTAGCTGTGTAAGTCGTAGGGACTCCAGATGGCGGTATATCCTACGGCAGGCCTGCCTGCCCACTCGGAAAACCCGCATCCCCCTCTCGACCTGGTAGCCAACTCCCGTTGTGGGTGCCCCCGGTGGTGCTGGCTCCCCATCGCTGTGTGACGGCGCGGCCACAGCAGCGGTAATATATGTGTGTATTTTGCTCAGCACTGTGGTGTGTGTGCAAATTTTGTGTGCACTGTCACGTGCTGCTCTGTATGGGCATCTCGCGAACAAGGGCCTTTGGCGGTGGTAAGGCGTGAAGGCCATGATGTGTGGTACAGGAAATGCGCGGCAGGCCCCACACACACTCATGTGCATGTATTCACCGCTATCAATGCATGCATGTGTCCACATTTGGTGCATCTGCAATTTGGTTCACTTTGATTTAGTCCGGAGGCCTCCTAGTTACCACATGATTGCTACATTACTGACATACAACGTGCTGTTTGAATTGGTGCGGGTCTCACTTTGGTGCGGGGTGCGAGGTGTTCACACTACCCACACCTAGACCGCGAGTGCATTGTTTTGAACTCTGCTTGGGGGACGGAATGGCCGTGCACACTGTGTGCGCGACTGGAAAATATCCTTCTGAACAGAAGCGTGCAGCTCTCCCCGGTTGCTAGCCGAGCAGCTAAGCCGACAGGAGTGTACATACGCGCAGCCCTGTCAGCGGCGCACCAGATGGCACGTGTCATGGAGTACATGGCACCGTGTGCAAAGGGCTTTCCGCGCCCTAAGCGGAGTTTAACAAGAGTACATGGCGCTGCCTGGTGTGTGTGGGGAGCATGGTGTTCCGGGAGCTGGGGGGTGGGAGCATTTGTTTTTCGCTACCCGTCTGATTTCCTGGTCACACGCACCTTGTGCAGAGGGCTTTCCGCGCCCTAAGCGGAGTTTAATAAGAGTACATACATATTACATACCATGTATACACACGCATGTGTATTTCTGAAATGCATACTAGATTACACTACGTGGTTTCATTTACTTGCACTTGGGGCTTGCAGAGGCGCAGGGTGTTGTGTGGGGTGGTCACGTGGAGAGGCCGTCTGTCTGCTAGTGCAATGTATGCTACGCAAACAAGCTATGCTGCTAGCGCAACGTATGCTACGCAAACAAGCTATGCAAAACCTACAAAGCCCTCAAGCGCGCACAGCGCTGAGGAGGCGCCCTTCCACCAGCAGGGAAGAGGCCACACGAATGTACTAGTAGTACTTCGTAAACTGGAAGTATGTGTGTGCATGCAGGTTGCTGTGCACAGCAGCCGTGCACGCGTGCACCCCGATTCGAACGCGAAACGGGCGTAACGGTGAGGTTCCCGCTTGTGCGACAGAGAGGAACCCAGCCATGTGTTGTGTGTCCTTGTAGGCGGAGTTGAGTCAGCACGCCTTGGGCCTACAGCACCATGCGGGGGGTGGTTCCGGGCGTCGCTGTTGCGGCTGCCGCGGCAGCGGCCTGCTGCTGCTGCTCGCTCGCCAGGGCACAGTCAGCGCTGTCAGAACCTGTTCCTGCAGCAGCGGTGGCGGCAGCTGGTGTTGCTGCTGGTGTTGCTGGTGGGCCGGCAGCAGGCGCTGCAAGGCGGCTGACTATGGCAGCACTCAATGCGGCGGTGCATCCATCACACTCGGAGCATGTGAGCCAACCCTTACCATATTGCGCCCCGCCGCCTGAGCTCCGCCACTGAAGCAACCTGCCTCCGCAAAGTGCGTGTGTTCTGTGTTTTGCCGCGTCGACAGCGGCTGCCCTGTTGCTTGCGTTTGCGGCGACTGTGGCGCTCAGGGACTGATTCGCACCGTTTCGCGTGCTGCTACCACAGCTAGACGAGGAGCTGCTGTCCGCCAGCATTGACTTCACATGGGACTCGGCCTTATCCAGCGGTGCCAGCGCACCTCACATTTTATGTACCCATTACAAGGGATCTACCAGGTGAGGCTGCCTGCTTGTCGCACTTCTTGCCGTTGACTGTGCAGAGCTGTGAGGATGTCTGTACTGGGCCGCGCATGGATTCGTGCATGCCCACACGTGCAAGTAATCAAAGCCACAACCAGCTCCCTGCCGAGCAACACGCTCCCGCAGCAACATCGCGTGCCAACAGCCACTACATCAGTACTCTCCGCTGTCAGCAACCCCCAGCACCTACTTTTGACCAGCATCCCCGCCACCTACAGCAAGGCAAGCCGCGTGCACCTCACACACCCCGTGCACTGCTGCACACGCGCACTGGGCGCCGCGCCGCAGGGTGGCGCGCCAGCTTCGGGAGCGGTTCGGCACGGCGGCGGTGCAGGTGCTGTCGTCCAACAGGAGGGCGGGACTCACCAGTTTTCTGGTGCACATGGGCGCCCACGACGCGCGGGCGCTGCTGACGGAGGGCGCCGTAGGCGGGGAGCGCCTGACACACGTCGGCGCGCTGCCGGCCGAGCTCAAAGTGCACAACCAGGTACCTGCTGTGACTGCATTCGGCAGCATACGGCACGAGCTTGTCATTGACGCCACCGACAGGCGGCTTGCTGCCTTGCCGGCATCTCGGGGCTCCGTAAAACCATTAGAGGCAGCAGCAGCAGCAGCAGCAGCAGCAGCAGCAGCAGCAGCAGCAGTAGTAGCAGCAGCACAAGCACAAGCACAAGTTTCAGTCGTAGCGCGGATAGTCCTTAGTCTATCCCACCCCACGCTCACGCCTGCGCCTGCTGCCGCCGCCGCCGCCGCCCGCCACCAGGTTCTCGCCTCCGCACGACAGCACCCCGAACTCATCACGTCCCTGGTGGTGCACCTGGCGCCGGGGGAGGGCGCGCGCTCCGCTGAGTTTGCTCAACAAACCCGGGAGCGATGGCTGGCGGGCCTTGCCACCGCCGCCGCCACGCCAGGCGCAGGCGGGCTGTGGAGCATGGCTTTCTGGCCGGAGACGGGCGGTGATGCCAGTGTCGGCGCAGCTGCTGGTGAAGAGGGCGGCGGCGGAGGCGGCGGCGGGGACTGGCGGCGGCGGCTGGTGGGGAAGGCGGCGGCGGCGATGGGGGGGATGGAGGGGGACGTGGTGGAGGCGTGCGCGTGGGGGGGCATCACCGTGCGCAGCACCCGGGATGGGGTGCTGCACGTGGGCGGGGTGCAGCCGGTGCTGAGGCGGTAAGTGATGCGTGCAGGGCGGAAGAGCAGCTGGCTTCGGTTCCACACGGTAATAATGTGCTTGGCTGGTTGCACTTGCAGCAGATGGTGTTGAGACTTACGCGGTTATTCGGATGCTACTCTTTCCGCTGACATGTTATGGAGGTATTGTGTGGCCAAAAACCACGTGCGCCAGCGTGGCGTGTGTTGACTGCGGGCGCCAGTACACGCCAGGGTCGCAGTGCCGCTGGTACACAAGAATGTCTCTGCACACACTCCGTGGCGTGTGCCAGCAGGGCATCGATATTTGTAGGAATGTCGTGCGCACGCACGCGCAGCTGCATAACTTTGTGGGTCGAGCCACTGGTCCGAGCAGCCTGGTACAGCCATCGATGCTTGTAAGCTACTCCATGTGCCCCCACGATGTGGTAGCACAAGCACCCCTGAACTGCCAGCTTGAGTGCACGCATCCTTTGTCACCAATCACACCGCACACCCCTGCACGCTGCTGGCCCGTGCACTGGACAGCCATGCCATGGCCCTATCGAACCTGGTTGTATTTTAAATATATTTTTTGATCCCAATTCAATATCAAGCGTGATAACAACAATAAATACAAATGGTGAAAAATCAACCCCCAGCCCACATGTGCGCCCTTATATCAAAGCTGTGATGTGCCGCCTCTGCCGTGCGCCGCCCACACAGGGGGCCTCTCGACGGCGAAAGCGGCGTGAGCCCGTGCTTTGTGGGTCTCCTCACGTACCTGGCTGCCCAGGTGAGGACACCCAATGGCACTTTCCTGCGCTCACACTGCCAAGGCCACTTGGCCGCCCGTGACTCCAGCTCATGGGCGCATGAAAAGTTCTGGAGTGCGCGCAGTGCCAGCTCTTTCACTTTTTGCACAGCCAGTTCGGGTGACGCCGCACATGGTATTGATGGCGCGCATGTAAAAAAAATCGCAGCGGCAAGTGCGTCCACAACACAGTCACGTCTGCGAGCCGCCTAGCGCAGGCAGCAGCCCCTGACTGCACTGCACACGCATGCCCGCCCTGCCGCTTCGTGCCCGCGCACGCCATGCCCCCCCCCTCCCCCCCCCCCCCCAGCATGACGTGGCTGCGGTGTCGCACCGCACGGCCATCACACCGCGGAACTACGTGGGGACGCAGCTCACGCAGGGCGGGGCGTCCTCAGGCGACCGGCCGCTGTGGACACACGGGGTCACGGGCGAGGGCCAGGTGAGCGAGCGCGTGTGTGTGCACACGGGGGGTACCGTGGCGCCAGTGCCCGTGATTTGATCATGTTCAACTTACTTCATAGTAGCACTTGGAGAGTACTAGTTAGGAATTGGTTTATGTACACTACTGGTAGGTACGAGTTGTGGTGGCGCCGCGCATGCACAGCGCGGCTGGCGCGTCCGGGTGGGGCTGGTGCTGCCGGCACAGAGTGTTTGTGCTTATGCGCCGCATCCATGTGCCACGGTTTTGTGGGCTGGCTCCACCGCGTGTGTTTGGCTTGCCGAGGTCTTGTGCCGGCGCTGTGGTGCTTTTCAGCAGCGATAGAGTATGATGCACAGCGCCCATGCATTTTTGTGTGTGTGTGTGTGTGCCTTTGCGTTTAGGTGGTGGGTATCATCGACACGGGAGTGGACGACGCATCGTGCTTCTTCAAAGACACAACTCTGGGACAGGTGACACAGCGCGCTGGCATACCGCCTGCGCCTGCAGCTCGCCATGCTGCAAGCACACGCACCCCGCAGTTGTTCCCTGCGTTGTTAGCTAGCAGCAGGAGACACCGCGTTCATTCATACTTTTCCCAGTCGCGCGCGCGCCATATGCTCAGGTTTTCCGCGCCCCAAGCGGCGTTAAGTATCAAGTACCCTCCCAACCGGTGGTTGACGCAACACGATGGGGTGTGCATGTGCTGGGCAGGGTGGCAGTGCTGCTCAGCATCCTCAGTAGCAAGGGCAGGCCCGCACTCAGCAGCTGAAACTGGTGAACCATCCATTCCCACACGCTACGGGCAGCAGCATGCAGTGGAATGCCGCGCAGCCCCTGCTGCGCTGCCTGCGGCCGCCCGCAGGAGCGCCATGCGACATGTGCTGAGCGAGCAGCTGCTGGCCCCATCCCCCAGTTCTGCGCAGGCTCAGGCTCGCGGTTGACCAGTGGCCGCTGTGCTGCTTTGCTGCTGCTGTGTGTGCACGCACGCACACACCGCTTCTGATGGGTCACAGCATATAAATGCTTAGGTTGTATTACATGGTTCTTAAGGCCACATTTATACTTTTGAAATATGTAGAGCATGTACTTGGAGTACTTGGTGGCATACCATAGACATGCATGCATATGTGCGTGGAAGTATGTTTTTGTTGTAGGCGGTGTAGTGAAGTATTCGTATCAATGCGTTTACTCGCCACATGCACCGGGGTGGCATGGGTGTGGCTCCACCTAAAACTTAGCTACGCTGCACAGTGTACAACATGTGCCACACCTTTAAGTAGTCACGGCAACAAGCCAGGCTTTCTTTGGAGTGCGCAGTGTGGAGCACTGCCAGCTTGTTCGCTCGCAACTGCATGTCTGATCGTCTTTTTTCTGGTCACACGCACACCATGTGCAAAGGGCTTTCTGCGCCCCAAGCGGAGTTTCATAGAGGTACAGTACTTCACAAGTGTGTTTTGCTTATAGGCGGCATAGGCAAGTATTCGTATGAACGCGTTCCCTGCCCCCCTTGGTGCGGCACCACAGACTTGCTACCCTGCACAGTGTACAACATGTGACCCACCTTTACGCACGTCACACGCGCCCTGCACCGTGACGCCACCAGGTGACGCGCACCATGTTTGGCAGCCCTACGGCGACGGACCTGAGCATGCGCAAGGTGGTGCAGTACGTGGCGACGTCAGATGGCACGGACACGTGGGGCGGGCACGGCACGCACACGGCCGGCACCGTCGCGGGCGCGCTGTACACGGGGTGGGCGCAGCCCGCGTGCTCGACCTATGCCATCACGGAGAGCTGCTGGGGGGAGTGCATGACCGACAGCATGTGTCGCCAGGACTATGTGAGTGTGCACTTGGTGTATGGAAGTATGTATGCACATACATAAGTATATACTACTTCTTCTGAAGTGTACATACACGTACATGCATGAGTGAGTCGTGAAGTATTTGCATGGGAACATGTGTGTGCATAGGTAGTTGTTCGTGTGTGTGTGGCCTGGTACCATGCGGTCCTGGTGCTACCGTGTGGGTCTTGAGGGTTTGAGGGTGTACCTGTTTGACATGCTGCTTCAGCCGTGCACCCATGTCGCATGGCTTTCTGTGCCTCAAGGAGGTCAGCAAAAGGAGATATATTTCAAATATACTTGAAAGTATGTATACGCGTGCTGCAATGGGCTGCCAGCGCGCAGGCACCAATGGCAGGCAATGGCGGTGCGCGTGTCATTGCGCATGGCCAGCAAATGTGTGTGCCATGCCAGGCGGCACGGGCATGTGTGGCGGGACAGGCAAAGCTGCGGCTGTACGGTAGGCTGCAAGGGTGTGTATGTGCGAGCCGCATGCTGTGCGGGGCAAGTGCGGCGGGTCCAGATGGGCCATTCTCACAGCGGGGATTTTCCGGCACTGGCGGCACGCCACCTCACACGTCTCACAACACCAATGCTATGCCCTCTACGGCTCTCCGCGCCACCCGCCTCAACTGCCTCTGCAAGGCGCTTGCCCGCACCAACTACTATGCCAGCCTGACCTCTCGCCCCCGCCCCCCCCCCCCCCCCCCCCCCCCCCCCCCCCCCCCCCCCCCCCCCCCCCCCCCCCCCCCCCCC
>JAULBY010079868.1:0-30862 GCA_032358315.1 Ophiocytium majus
GCGGCCGCAGCGACAGCGGCGGTGGTGGGCGGCGGCGCCGCAGCCGCAGCAGCAGCAGCAGCGGCAGCAGCGGCAGCAGGCGCCGGCACAGGAAGCGGCACAGGCGGCACCGCAGCCGCAGCCGCTCGCGGCGCGGGCACGGCAGGAGCGGCAAGCATTCGCGCCACTCACACTCCCGGTCGAGGTCGCGCAGCGAGAGGCGCGGCGGCCGCAGGCGTGAGAGGTCGCGGTCGCGCAGCGGCGAGCGGGGCCATGGCCGCGACAGGAGCGGCAGTGGCGTTGGCGCGGGGAGGCAGGTGCAGCCGCAGCATCACAGCGGTGGCGCTGCAGGCGGTGGCGGCGGCGGCGGTGGCGGCGGTGGCGGCGGCGACGACAGGTGGCAGATGGGTGACGACGAGTAGCCGTGGGGCAGGGGGGGCAGCACAGCACATTGGTCCTAGCAGCTTCTGGCTTGCCTCCATGGACTGCTGTGGGGTGCTGAGTCTGCTGCTGCGTGCGGATTCCAACTGCCCGCCCGGCTACTGTGCTGAGCGACATCATTCGAGACCTTACACGCGTCCGTTGCCAGCAGCGGTTGTCACAGGCAGGGCAGCAGGCGCGTGCAAGGTTGGCAGCGGTGCTGCTGCTGATGTCGGCCCTGCGAGGCACTGCCGCACTAACCGCCAGTTGTGCTGTGCTACCGTACAGTGACCTGGTGCATCACCGTCTGTGCTTTTTCTGTCAGCATGGTTGTTACACGGCCGCAACCTCAGCATACATGTAGTATGTGGGAGTGCGGCCATTTCCGCAGTGTTGATGTTTGACCATCTGCAGCAAGGATTGCACGCTGCGCCACATTGCGCATGCTGTCCATGTGCCAGTGCATTGTTGGCCTGGCCACCATGCACCGACACTGCGCAGCAGATGCAAGTGCGGCTTGCGTTGGCAATGCAACCTGGCATGCTGCTTCACTCGCCAGATGCGCGGTAAGTGTGCTGCTCCTGCTGCTCCTGCTGCTCCTGCTGGCATGGTGCTTCTGAATACCTACCCCCTCCACCATATCTGAGAAACCAACACAGGTATTACAAAAATGTGACTTGGTAGTGTTACTTCAACTTCAAAAGCTGCCATTTTGCTGGCCCAGTGCTGTCACATGGTCACACATGCATGGCCTGCCCTGGCAAAAACTCCCGAGCACTGGTGCTGCAGTGGTGCACGGCGGGTTGCGCACGCACCACCACCCGCGATTGTGAGGGCGCCTCTGTCATGCACCTCGCATATATTTCCTCCCCTGTGTTCAAGCAGGGAAACTCGATCACCTCTCACTCGAGGCCCACCCCGGGCTGTGAAAAAAGAAGCTGCGAGCCGCCAGCAGCGGCGGGGGGGGGGCGGTGGCGTCGCGATGGCGGGGTAGCTGGCGCTGTCAACGCCGGCGTCGCAGGGGCCACCGCAAAGGTGCGCGTTACGTGCCGTGCCGTTTTCGATGGGGCCTCCAGGCAGCGAGCTTTTGGGGGGTATGTCAGCACTGAGCGCACGCCTGCTGCGCGCAGCGTCTGGTTCCAAGGCTGTGGCTTAGGGGGGTGCTAGCCCATCTGCGCCCTCCTGCTGCTCCCCCCCCCCGTCCCCCCCCGCGCCCGCGCTCCCCACGCCCACCCGCGGACCAGCTTCAACACCAAGACAGAGACCAGGCTCGCTTTTGCGTTCTGCCTGGCGTGGCACCTCGTGACCAGGGCGCGCCCACTCATGACACCACTGCCGCTGCCACCGCTGCTGCCCCCCGCTGCTGCGCCCGCTGTCCCTGCCGTCGCAGCCATACCATCTGCGGCGGCGTCACCGAGAGAAGGTGAGCGTTGCTGGTGGGTGGGCCGGGCTTGCTGTTGCCAGCAACCCCCGCTTCTCTGTTGCGGCAGCGTTGCCTGGTTTGCGTGGCGCCAGCGTCTGCGGCAAGGCTTCACCCGCATGAGCGGGGGGCGTGACTACTAGCGGCGGCAGCTGGAGAGGCAGTAAGCCCCTTTACTGCCCTGTCCACCTACTCCCCCCCCTACTCCCCAACTCGGGGCGACCGACGTCGCAGTGTTGTGGGTAGGCGCCATGTTAATGCTGGCTGAGGCGCCACCGCTTCTGGGTCGCGTCTCATGCCCCCTGCCGCCGCTCCGCCTCCTCCTCCTCCGCCGCCGCCGCCACCACCGCCTCCTCCTCCACTGCTGCCTCTCCCTGCCGCTGTACCAGGCATGGTGGTGGCTGCCTTCAACGTGACAACGAATGCGTGCAAGACCCACTGCTGCTCCCACCGCTGCCACTGCCAGCGCTCCCCGCCGCCGGCATGTGACCGTCTCTGCCGTCGTCACCAATGAACCTCAACGCTACACTCCTGAAGGACATGTGCGCTACCCAAGCGAGACCAGGCACCACGGCGCCAACCCACAGCGCACACCTGTAGGCAAGTCTGTGGCGGCATGGCATGACATGCTTGCCTTTCCAGTGCGTGCACGGTTCCCCAGGCCGCCGCGCTCATGCCTCTGGGTAAGGCATGCCAACACCTGCAAGCGTGCTTTGACACCTGTGGCTTGTGTTGCCACGCCAGTGCATTTGCCTGGTGGCGTGCGTGAGTTGCACGCATGCTGTGCTGTGCGGCGCCCCTTGTGCCACCCCCCTGCCGCGCCTTGCAGTCCGTTGCTGGTGGGCGGTCGCCCGTGCCAGTAAGCGCAGCGGTAGTTTCCAACTGTCAGCAGGTGCGTTTGCTCAGCATTCCATGCCGCGTGCCGCCACCTGTACCATGGCCAGCCACTACCCAGCTGAAAGTTGGCAAACCAAAGCAACAACGCGCACCATGACGGCTGTCACGCCTCTTTCTGAAAAGACGAACAGTTTCAGGAGAGACTCACTCCTGGCACAGCGCAGCTTGCGGGCGCACGCGGCTGACACTGACGCCACCTCCATGCATTATTTTTTGCCTCCGCTGCCGCCATTGCTTCCGCTCTGCTGTCGCCGCTTCAGGCATGACACTCGGTGAAGGCCCGGTGTGCAAGCCACCCCCACCTGCTGGCATAGCCCACGGCGCTGCCACTGCCGAGTGAGCGTTGTGAGCTCACGTATACCTGTATGCCTCTCCACATGTCAATGATGTGGCAGCGTAGCTCAATGACGTGGCAGCGTAGCTCGTTCGGTGGTATGCGCCGCAGGCTTGCAGCCTTGCAAATTGGCCTGCGTACTCCTATTCTGTATGCCTGCCGCTTCACATCTCAATGGCGCGGCTATCATGCAGTGGCATACTTGCAGACTTGCAAACAGTGGAGTGTGACTCTCTTGTGGGTTGTACAAGATGCTGATTACTTGCACACTTTTTGTCTGCCCTGTGCACCATGGCTGCCGCTTCTCCCCCCATAATGCTCTACTCAAGACGCGTACACTGCCCAAGCAAGACCAGGCGGCACGGCAAGCTACAGCGGACGCAGGCAAGTCTGTAGCGGCCGAGCATGACATACCATCCTCGCTTTCTTAGTGCGTGTGCGGTGGTTCCCCAGGCCGCCGCGCTCGTGCCTGCGCGCAAGGCCTGCTAGCTCCTGCAAACGTGCTTTGCCGCCTGTGGCTTCTGTTGCCATGCCAGTGCAGTTGCATGACGGCATGGATTGCACTTGCATGCCGTGCTTTTTGCGTTGCGTCATTGGTGCCTTGCCCCCTGCTATGCCTTGCACTCTGCTGCCGGCGCGTGGTTGCCTGTGACAGTGTGTGCGGCGGCAGTCCTCAAGTGGCAGCACGTACCTTTGCTCAGCGCCCGATGCCGCATTCTCGCACTTTGACCACACCCAACATTTGGGAGGTTCCACAGACCTCTGAAGCGCCAGTGTGCACCCTCATGATAATTTCACACGTTTTGAACAACAGTTGCAGGAAAGACACGCTCCTGCTACAGTGCAGCGTGCGCGTGCACGCCGCTCCACACCGACGCCACATCTCCGTGCCTTCTGTGTGTCCCACCGCGCCGCCACTGCTGCCGCGCCGCTGCCGCCACTTCTGGCAGGCGGGCGACCGCCACCCGATGAAGGCATACTGCGCATGCCACCCCCACCTGCTGTCATAGCTCACGGTACTGCCACTGCGAGGTGAGCCCCTGTACACCTGTTCACTCTCACCGTAGCAAGTAGTGCTCTCGCAGCTGCAGTGATGCGCATTGCCTCGGCAAGAGAGTGCTGTTGCACGCCTCCAGATCCGCTGCCTGTGCGTCAGGGGATTGTCGCGCGAGGCCACATGCAGGTGCGCACTGTCCTCTCCACTGGCACTGCTTGGCTCACGACTGTCACCGCCGCCGCCGCCGCCGTTCCCGCGACCTCACAGCGCGTGCCCGCATCACAGCGCGTGCCCGCATCACAGCGCATGCCCGCATCAATGTGGGCATCAGCGTATTTGAGGCGTGCAACCCGGCTTGTGGTGAGTGCAGCTGAAGTGCCTGTTAAGTTGTATGATGCCAGTATGTCACACACAGTGTAATTTCATTCATCTGCGCGTGTGGGCGCGCGACGACCCACATACACGTGTTGCCGGCAGACACGGCCCCATATGGACATGCTCGTATGTGTATGTGGGTACTGTCAACAGGAGTACAGCCGGCACGTAGCATGCAGTGTCTAGGTTGTGCGCTAGGCGTCCGCTCCCTGTATTGACACGCGCACAACTCTCCACAGGCAGCAGGTATGGAATGTGTCATGGTTTTGCATCGGTGCGGCATTTGACACATCTGCAGCGGCGTGCGCTCCTGGTCAGCTCTGAACCACAAGGCTTCCTATGGTTTTTGGTGCAGAGCTGCTGGTGTTTGCTGGGCGGCAGCAACCCCTGAGCTTTCTTGCAGCGAAACAATGGTGCTGCTGGTGAGCAGAAGGTGCTGAGTGGTGCAGCATTTCCTGGTGCTTATGCCGCTGCTGCCCCTACGCAGGATGAAACCGCTGAACATGCACACTGTTGAAGAACTTCAGGTGGCCCAGGTTGTGGCTCTGGTTTTCCTTCACATGATGATGGTGACCCTGCAGGTGAGCCAGCCTTGTTGGTGGCTTACACAGTTGCTTTGATCACTGCAAGTAAGGCGGGTGTACCGCAGCCGGCAGAAACAGTTATTGGAGGTAATTGGCTGCTTATGGGGCTCTAGTGCGGGCGCATGCATGCACGGCTGCAACCTCACAGGTGAGTCATACATGTTGTAGCCAAATAACGTGTTGATCTGTTATCCCAAAAATAGCGGCAACACATCACTGGCACAGTGTTCTCAGTCGGTGCTGCTTAACGGAAAACTCGCACTGGGAAAATACGTGCGTACTCTAGCGCAGTACTAGCCCACTTGCGCACGGTATTCAGTGCTGCATTGCAACTATACACGCGCACTGCTGACCCACAACGGACGAGTGAACTAAACCCGCCGGGACTGGGGCAGCTCGCCCACATTATGTCACCATCACTGGTGGTGATATTGCCATGGGAAGGTGTGAAGTTTGAGGTCAATGTGAAGGGGACACCATATGGCTGAACTGCTCATGCACACCTGCGATCTTCTCGATGTTTCAACTGATTACCGCCTTGTTTCGAAGCGCTCGCCAAGAATAACATCTTATGTGTCTGCCAAAGCAACTTGCCCCCATATTGTTGTACGTTGTGGTAAGTGCTACAGTTTGCCACTTCAACTTCACCATAGAAGCTGATGACATGGCTCCCAACGTGCGTTGTCAGCTGCTTGGAGTATACTTGGAGCACTACAAGCAAAAGTCAATAACGTGGTAGAATGTAATGTCAATATAAAGCAAATACATACAGGTCACGCGTAGTGGGCAGCTGGCGTTTCCCGCCATATTGTCTCGTGTATGGCACGTATAAGCAGCAGTGGCAGTGGCTGCGTCAGTCGCGCCTACTGCGCTGCAACTGGTGCAGCAGCGCTGCCGGCAATTGAAGGCGCATCGGTACCGGCATTGAAACTCATACTTGAAGTAGGTGCATTGAAAGTTGAAGTTACCAAGGCCTCTGCGTTGACCTCTCTGCGCCACTGGCCGCCTCTCTTGCTCTTTGCCCTTGCGGCGCCAACCTTTAGTGCAGGCACGGCGTTGTGTCTCCCCTGCGAAAGAACGCTTTCATTTGCAACGACATGGCGTGACTTCGTTTCAGGTGGGGGGGCGCGCATGCAAGTCGGTGTCGGTGCCTACCAGCAGTAATTCTGCGCTCGTCATTTGAGTGTGTGGTGTTGACAGTTATGTCAATGCCTGCCAGTGCATTGTGGCAGTGATGTGTGTGAAAGCACTGACGTTGCGTTGCGCTCCTCCACTGGAGGTGGCTTGAGGCACCTGCCCCCTCTGTGTGAGGGCGGGTGGCACTGAGGTGCATCTGGCAGCGCACGGCCGCTGAGTGCATAGGTGCGTTGGCAGCAGCACTTGGCTTTGGTCTGTAGGAGTGTCACAGGCGCAGGTAGAACCACCGCGATGCGCGCCCACTTTCCAGGGCTGCTGCTGCTGCCGCGAACGAGGGAACACCGCGCGCCCACTTTACAGGGCTGCGGGTGTGCTGCGGCTTCCCTGTGACACTTATAATGCAGAGGGCACGGGTGCTCGCAATGGCAGCTGGTGCATTTGCGCCCACTTTTCAGGGCTGCAGCCCTCGACAGCTGCCAATGCAAGGACTGGTGCTGCGCAGCTGCCGGCTGCACCGCTCAAGCGATGACGCGCGCATCGTGTATTGCGGGGGCCGGGCGTGGGAGCGCTCGCGGGACGCCCCCGCCCCGCCGCGCAGGCTCACATACAGCGCTCACTTTTCCGAGCGGATGGCCTGCGGAGTACGCGTCCCAGTCCACGCGCGGTTGGTGTTGGCACAAAGTCGTTTGCCTTCATGTCAACCGTTGCAACAGCCTATGGGACGCTGGCGTTTGGCGAAGCCACTCTCCTGCCAGTGGTGCAGCGGCGCGGCCAGCAATTGAATGCGCATCGGTAGCGGCATTTTAGTTCATGGTGCATTGAAGTTGCGGTTGAAGCTACCATGGCTTCTTACGTTGACCTCCCCACTGGCTGCCTTGCTTCCCCTTTCCCCGGTGGTGCCAGACTGTTGGTGCAGGCACGGTGTGTGCGTCCGCTCTGTGAGTGCAGGCTTTCAATGCTGGCGACATGCCATGACTTCGGTGTCAGGTGGCGGGTGCGCATGTAAGCCTGCAATGCCTAGCAGCAGTGAACCTGCGCTTCTCATATGGCTGTGTGGTTTCGACAATCGTTCTGGTGGATGCGCGAGCATGCGTTGTGGCAGTGGTGTCTGTGACGCGCTGACGTTAGGTAAGGCTCCTCCACCGGAGGTGGAATGAGGCACCCCCCTTTTTGTGGCCAGGCCGCCTGCACCGCTGCTGTAGGGAGCGCAAGCCCTTTATGAGCAGAAACTTTAGGCACAGGTACGGTCCTGCAATTGTCAATCACTGGACCAGATGCAGCAGGTGGAGTGTTCAGGTGACCTTCCTCATGTGTGTATCAAACAATGGCGGCTGTGGCTGTGTGTGTCGCGCCTACTGGGCAGCTGGCCGCACTCCGTAGCGGTGCCACGGCGGGGAATGGGTCGCGCCTTCTGGGCAGCAGGCTGTTTCCCGCCATGTGTATGATACTCCGAAGCATGTTGTCTCCATGGGTGCCACGGTGTATATCAAACAGTGGCGGCTGTGGCTGTGTGTGTTGCGCCTACTGGGCAGGTGGCCGCAGTCCGCAGCGGTGCCACGGCGGGGACTGGGTCACGCCTACTGGGCAGGAGGCCGTGTCCCGCTATGTGGATGATACTCCGAAGCATGTAGTCGCCACGCGTGCCACGGCGTGTATCAAACAGTGGCGGCTGTGGCTGTGTGTGGCGCGCCTACTGGGCAGCTGGCCGCAGTCCGTAGCGTTGCCACGGCGGGGAAGGGGTCGCGCCTACTGGCAGCAGGCCTTGTCCCGCCATGTGCGGCTGTGGCTGTGTGTGTCACGCCTACTGGGCAGCTGGCCGCAGTCCGTAACGGTGCCACGGCAGAAAATTTTAGATGCTAGCTTGCGACGTTTGACAGAAAAAACGTGCAAATTTTATGCAGTGCACACCCCCCCCAGCGGTTTTTAATTAAAACTCAATTGGGTTGCACCAACTGGGCAGCAGGCCGTTCCCCGCCACATGTACTCCTGCTGGAGCGTGCGGTCACCTCTAGGTGCCCTCTACTGGCCTCTACGCCGGAGCTGGCCCTCGCGGAAGCAGGTGAGAGCACATCAGCTATTGGAAATACCCGTGTGTCGTGGACTTGTTCTGTGGCACCTGGCGGCTAACCCTCCTTTGCCAGTACTATGCTTTTTGCCTTCCTCCGCTGCTGCACAGCTGCAGGCGCCACATTGACCGCTGCAAATGCAAGTGGCACTGCTGGTTCAGGCACTTGTCTTTGCGTTGGAATCAAAGGCGGCACCGCTGTGGGGCTACTGAAAGGGCACGCACCAGCTGGTGGTGTGCCTTGTCGACACGGCAGCAATGGGCGCATGTCTGGTTGTGGATGGCGTGCGGGTGCGCTGCGGGCGCGGTGCGCGGTAGCGACATAGCGCGCGCCGTCGAATGCGCCGCGCAGAGGGGGCGTGGCACACTGGGAGGCGGCACTCGGCGGTGCGCAGCACGCGGCGGTGTGCGGGCGGGGCGCGGGGGAACACGGCATCTTGCTTGTGCCTTACACAAGGGTGCAGCAGCATCACTGCTGCAGGCGGTGTATGGCGCTGGGACAACAATAAAGTTGGACAGACCTGCCCGCCAGACCTGTGTTGTCCATCCGACTCTGCTTCAGTTCACACCTGCATAGGCACCAACTGCTGTTTACCACCCTGGTACCTTACCTTCGTGCCCGCCGCTGCTTTGTCTGCCTCAATTGCCACGTCAGCAGCACCAAGTAGCCAGCTTTTTTGTGTAACACACCCGCATAAGGTGTTCACGTGTTGCACATGTGCACTTGCAAGTGGGGCATGCGAAAAGTGCACTTGCGAATGAACATGCAAAAACTCCGAACAAGTGATGAAGCCCACCGCGTGGTGAAATGTTGTGAGTGACGGTTGTCCACGCCCTTGGACATAAACAGCCGCCCGGTCTCAGTACCCTGTTGTCTTGAGAATTCACAAGGCGGTTGGCGAAACCAATGCTAAAGGTTGTGCCAAAAGCTTCAACCATGCGAAGAAGCAAAAGCAGCGTGCGCAGGTGTCCAAGACACCTAGCACATGAGCACCAACCACGTCCCCAACTTTCTTCTCGCGCACATTCCATCTCCATTCTGACTGCCCACCGCAGGCACATGCATGGCTTGTGTGAGTAAAATGGTCGTCATGGGCAGCTGACCAGCATGAAACCAGCTGCCCCGCGCTCGGTACCTGGTGCCGGGTGTGCTCCCATAGCAGCCAGAGGCTCCAGCGGCCGGCTCACTGCTGAGCACGGTACATTGCCCGAGGCGTGATACAGCGGCGACTGATGGCGGCTCTAGGCAAAGTGGCAGATGCGCACACCGCAATGCCGTTGCCAGCTGCTTCGCCGCAGCGTGAACCCAGTGTCGGCTGATACCACAGCATTCCCAAGCGCTTGCACTGCAAGTCGGGCTTTGTACATGCCCCGGCTAGTTGCACATGCCGGCGGGGGGGGGGCGAGGGGGGCAGCCGCAGCTGAGTGCGCCACGCATGCTGTACGCCCGGATGCACAGCTGCTGCTGAGCACCTCCAGGGCTGTACTGCCGCAGCAGCAGCGCACGGCAGCGCCTCAGTCTAGGTGCGCAAAACCCAGCTTTCGGGGCTTGAGCGCGACCTTGGCCAGGAACGCGAACCCTATGACTATGGAGATGATGCCAGTGACAAGAAAGGCCACGCCCATGGCGCCGTTGGTGCCGCCCACGTTCACCCCCGACGCGATGACAATTTTTTTCTTGCCCTGCACGGCGGGGGAGGGGGGAACGGGTGGTTGGAAAGGCTCGGCATCAGCCGCGGTGACAGTATTTGGGCAGCAGGCACAGTGCAGTGCCGCAACAACGCTCGGAGTTGCCTGCACTTAGCTGGGAAATGGCGACAGAGGCAGCCGTGCCAAGTTGTTTCACAAGCCGGTGGCAACTGGCGTACTAGCGAAACCGCACAGGCATGAATGTCCTTTGTACTTTTAAGGCTATATATGACGTGCGCCCTGGTACAAACCACAGTGGGCCATTTGGTACCGTAGGTGAAAGACGAATCGGACAAGGCCGCTAATAGGTGGAAGGCAAATCGGGCACGGACGACAGTGCGTCCACATGACAGTAGGGTGTGATATGCACTCAGATGTGGCTTTCACACATACAGGACGAGCGCCTCGAGGAGTGCAGCCAGGAGCCTGCGACATAGCCTCAGAAATGCTGTGTTGCAATGCACCCGACACCTTCCGATGCCGGGGCGCTATGCGGTGCATTGTAGGTATGACAGAGACATAAGCACGAGCGATGCCGGCTGTGCTACACACCTCAAAGTTGGCGACCAGGAAGTTGGCGGTGATGCCAAAGGTGACCTCGGACCCTGCAGGCAGGGAGGTGTCGATGATGCCGTACAGCTTGCGGAAGTTGGGCGTCGCAGCCGTCCTGCAGAGCGCATGTAGGGACAACCATAATCCATGTGTATTTGATGACACGTGAGTTAATGGCAGCAGCACTTGAGGACCAGGGAAGCTAGTTACGTTGTGTGGCAGCTGGGCACCAGCGCACATGCGGCCATGGAAGCGCTGTTGCTTCTTCACATCAGTGGCCTTGCCACCTCGCACGAGCAAACTATGCCCCAGCTTGGCAGTCCGTGAAGCACCCATCCAAGCATGAAGCTGCTGGTGTTGAAGTGTACATGTGCCTCAATAGGACAGACGACAGTTCAGAAGAGTGCGCATGTATTGAGCCACAGTGTGCGAAATATTCACCGCCTGTCAGACCTGGAAGCGCTGCATCGGCGTCACACCTGCTAAAGGGAGAAGCAGAAGTACAGCTACAACTACTCAAGGCAGCAAGCGCGAGACATGCACCACATCCCGCACAAATGAAGCCCTGAAGTGTACGACTAAGTTACACAATGGTCACACTCTAGCATGTTGTGGGTACTGCTGCAGACATACACTGCGCTTTGGTACTTGGGCGGTGCTTCTTTGCGCCGCTTTTGAGCATTTCCCAAACTGCAAGCCTGGCGAGCTAGTTCAAGTGCGGCCTCACCTCATCCAAACTTGGAAGTGCTCATTCTTGACGCCTTCGAGCGGGCTGATGATGCCACGGTATGACTCGTAGAGGTATTGCTGGGTGTCATCGTCAGGGTACCAATACGCCCATATCGACCCGTCCGGTTGCTTGTATGTGTCGCAGCCGCTGGCCACGCAAAAACATCAGCACCGCCACCGCCACCAGGAACAGCAGCAGTGGAAAGGATCAACAGCGGCTGGCAGTGTCAGTGACACAAGCACGGTGCTGTGGGGCGCTCTGCAGCGATGCGGATGGCGGGCAGCTGTGGAGCCGTCATCACTTGTGGTGCTTGGCGGCGGCAGCAGTGATGGCCGCACTGAATTGATGGCAGGCGCGGCATGCAGGACAGGTGCATTTCGTTTCTTCGCCGCCAAAAGAGAATCCTTCGCCTGACAAGGGCAGCCGTGGGTAGCCCGAGGGGCAGCGGCTGTCGTGGGCAGCAGTGCACTGCACCGCATGCTGCACTCACGCATACACACACATCTGCAGCCTGCTGCTGCTGCCAGCAGTCCCAGCTGAGTGTTGGGCAATTAGCTGCAAGGTGCGTCCAGAGCTTGCGGCAGCGCATGACCAGCAACATCTGAGACTCGAACTTCAACTCCGGAGCTCACGTGTAAGTTGCTCCCAAGCACGTCTCGCAGGTTTGCGGTGCGGGGCAGGCTGCAGACATGAAGCCGTCCGGCTGGACAAACCGGTCCCTGTACAGTTCCGAGCGCGTGACACCATGCGGGGAACATTCTCTGTGAGCGCGCATGTTCTTCAGATGAGCCCACCGGTGCCAGCACTCCAACAGGGCTGGCCACGGCAACCACTACTGATGGTGGGCTGGCATACATAAATCCACCACATACACATACACCCACTGCATTAGCGGGCCATGGCACACCCCCAAGAGGTGCAAATAAATAAAACTACTAGCGGTGTCTTCCCGCACAAGTCCACAGAAGGGCTCTGGGGTGGAGTTGTACCACCTGCGTTGTTAATGGCATTCATGCGGGTGCAGTGCGGTGGTGGAAATGCGACAGCTGCTGCTCGCTCAGTGGTGGGGGCGCAGGCCGCAACGCCTGGTCGGACCACAGGAGAATGGTGGCACCAGGTGGCTGCTCATGGTTCACCGTGGCACGCGGATTAGCAAGCAGTTAGGCGTTGTTCATGTGTGTATGTGCTTGTCAACTGCACTGCTACGCTGATTTGCCAGGTGCCTCACAAAGTAGTGTACCCCCCACATTGTTTGGTGCGTTGTCAGCTACACTAAACGCCAGGGCACAAGTCTTTTATACTGCATGAAGTAGTGTGTTGCAGTTGTTTTAGTGCTCCCAAAGTAATTGCCCCCCCTCTTCATTTTGGAGCTCCCGTAGTTTCAGCCCGGTCAGGTGCTTTGGAACGGTACCCTTTTTGCGGCCCAACATTGTACACACTGGGTGCAGCCATGCCTCATCCAGACTTGAAGTTGATCAGCTCCTCGTAACTTCACTTCCAGTTTAAACGGGGAGGGGGGGGGGGGGGGGGGGGGGGGGGGGGGACTAAATGGGCACCTGAGGGCGGACTACACATACAGCCGTGGCCCACCCCGTCTTACATGTCTGATGGCCAGGCAATGCCCGTCTCCCTCATGTAGGCCACAACTACGAAAGCCGAGTTGAAGTTGGTGACTTAGAGTCTCCCTTTGACAGTTCAACTCCAGTTAAGGGGGCGGGGAGCAAACAGGCACTAGACAGGCAGACTGACCGTGCCCCGCCGCCACTTACGTGTCTGATGGCCAGGCGATGCCTGTCTCATTCATATAGGCTGCAGAGCTGCCCGCATAGCCCGGCCCATTGGTCACCTGTGCAGTGGAGCAGTGCGGCGGCATGGCGTCATCACAGGGGCCGTTGGCGGTCAGCCATGCTTTGCGCACCAGGCCGTATGCACATGTGCGGTTGGACAGCAGGTAGTTGGTGGTGGTGCGTGTGACACAGATTGCGTACCAGAGTGGGGTGCATACGCCTGCAAAATGTATGGTCTGTGCTAGCTGATGTGCGTAGCCAGGCACGTCGCCCGGCTGTGCATCACACACTGCAACACTCTGTGCATGCCTTTATTGGAGCACAGCCCAGGCTGTGGTTGTGGTGTGGAAGGCCACATGGAAGCGGGCCCGAAATTACAACATACTCACCAAGTATGTGCTTGCAAGGATGTGCTGGGTTAAAAAGCTGACATTTTCACATTGATGAAACTTCACAGGTGCTGCTGGCGGCAAGCCAGGCAGGTTTGAGCACCAACCATACCCACTCACTTCAACAAACACAACTTCAACAAAGCCAACTTTCTTGGAAGAAGAGATGCTACCGAAGCATTTTGGACTGTTTTTGGTGGGTGACAGTGCAAAGCACTACTGGTACCAGAACACAGGTACTTCGCGCCTGTATACATGGCCAGCTTTCTCTAGTCTCACGCACGCCATGTGCACTGGGCTTTCGGCGCCCTAAACGGAGTCTAGTGCCTGTGGTACTTGAAGTAAATCACTTCAGAGTATGATAAACGTGGGCCACTTTTGTGACGCTGTTGCTGACCAGGTTGTTGTAAACGAAGCACAGTCGGCAATTCTCAGCAGCACCGCCATGCATGTTCGTGTTCCCATGTGGTGGTACACACGTACACCCAGTGCGGGCTACTGTTATGCTGGTGTTGTTGAACAAGCTGTTGTAGTCGTCATGACTAGTGATGGGCCTTACAGGGCTCACAGCGTACCTTCATACTTCGACATGGGGCGGATTTCTGCGCCCAAATTCGATGTACTTCAAAGTACACTGCGCACCGTATACTGGTATACCAGAAGTGTAGTGTATATGTAGGGTCGTACATCAATCCAGCATGTTACACGCCAAAAATATGCACACAGCATATGATAGTTTGCACACCGTGACCCGTCACTGTGACGCATGATGACAAAAAATACGCACCACGTAGAGTCACTAGCCTGCAGTGCAAGGTGTGCGTGTACGCCCCCCTTGTACTACAGCAAGCAGCGCGCCCAGTGCGGCAAGCCCCGCACTCACCGTGATGACGTCATTGAAAAAGCTGTTTGCAATGAGCCCGCAGGGGTTCAGCACCTGGTCGCCGTTCATCCGCAGCGGGTCGCACGCCACGAGGTCCCCGCTGTGGCACAGCACACAGGCAGCAGGCACACACACGCCACCGCACACAAGGCTGCAGGTCACGGGCCGTGGCGCAGAAGGGCCGGCGCGCCACAACGTAAAGGGTTGCAAGGCAGGGGCTTTGGCCGGCGGGTGCAGCAGGGGCTGCCGCGTGCGCACACGCGCGCCCACCCCCGGGGGAATGAGGAGCCAGTAACCGCGCAACAGGTGGCGTGTTTTGCAGGCGGGCGGTAACACACAGGGCTACGTGTCAAACGCCTGGGCGGGAGGGCCAGCGCGGGCCATACAGGGGTGCGGCGTGTGCGCATGCGCACGCACCCCAAAGTGCAGGGGAGCGAGAAGCCAATACCAAAATATACTTCGAAGTAGATACAAGTACGTTTATCTGCATACATTATACGGCGTATTTACATACGTTATACGGCATATGATGCAAAAATTATACGTTGTGACCCATCACGATGTATATACTTCCGAATTAAAACTATGGGAGACGCCGTTTCCGCAGGGCTATATATATCTGTGAGAAGGCACCTGTTTGCCCGTCGCTTTATGTAACTATGGGAAGACGCCCGTTTCCGCTGTCCTATACAACTATGGGAAGGCGGCGGATGGCCCCTTGCTCGGCACGTGAGCCAACCCCAACCCACATGCATGCCTGTTTCCCCTGCGCCATACAACTAAGGGAAGCCGGCATGTAGCTTCGCCCTAGGCGCTCTCTCTCCCCTGGTACCAGGACAGCATACACGGAGGTTGACGGCTTTGTGCTCTGGGGACGCTCTTTCCTTGTCCAGTTGCACCCGCTCGCCCGCTCGTGAAACTCACCATTTGCTACACTTATGCGGCAAATACGCCGTATATTGCGTTTTTGGGCGTAGAAATACGTAGGAATACGCTGTATTGCGTATAACGTATAAATACGTTATGCGCCGTGACCCATCACTATGTACACATATAGCGCAGGGGAAGCAGGCGTTAATGAGGGTGGGGGGCGACTCACGCGCCATACACGGTGCCCAGCAGCTGGTCCGAGCTGTAGGACATGACGTATCGACGGTGGCTCTGGTAGAAGTTGTCAAGCTCGTAGTACACGTACACGGGAGCGTCCATGTCCTCCGGCACCGTTATCGTCACCTGACACGTGCGCCCCTACAACACACACACACAAAAATCAGTTTGACAGCAGCGGAGGAGACTTGAGCTTTATGCACTTGGTATGCAGTGGTCGCCGGCTGCGGTGTGCCGGCCGAAACTACTGCACGACTATTGCAAAAGTTCAAGGGGGAAAAGCAGACAAAACCGCAATGTACTGCTGTGGTATTGTGCAGGCACACGCGCGCATTGATACACAGCAGTGCTGGCTGGAAAAGCTGACACATGTTTCTTTGTCATGTATGCACAGAACTTCCACTAACTTTCCGTTTGAGGCGCGGACAGCCCTGTGCATGGCAAGCTCGTGACTGGCACAGCACAAAGTACAGTGTACACTACATACACACTTAGAGTTACTTTCAGTGTTCGTGTGCATACTGTGCCAAGCATGTGCCATGGCCACCGGTGGGCGTGCTGGCATGCATGACATGGGCTCATGTCCACAGGTGCAAATTAAACTACAGTTATACATACACGCGCATGCATGCAGTATACACGTGCTTTTTGTTCTCCAGTCGTGCGTGCTGTGTGACCGTCTGCACGCAGGCGGGGTGCTTACCTGGTTGGTTTTGGAAATATGGCAGGAATTGTATGTGTTGGTGGCGGTCCCGTCACCGTCGTACTGCACCTGCAACGTGTGTCGCCACGCCAACGGCAGGCATTTCCAGGGAGCACGGACAGCAGGCGTGGTGGGCTTCATACACCAGTGGCAAATATGACAGCCGCGTATTCGAGTGCTATTTGATAATGCACATAGTCTATTATCATGCCAAGTGAGCTGCAAGGGGGTAGGGACTGAAAGGCCAGAATCGGAGCAGCCGCGCAGCTGGCAAATACGTGCAGCAACTGATTTCTGCCTAGTGCTTTGAGGTGCAGGTAGCGATTGTGGCTCATAGGCCAGCTGCAGACGGCCAGGAGGCTGTGCTCAGCGTACTTGAAGAAGTATTTCAAGTATTTGCTCAGCAGCATCGCTGTGCATGGGGCGTGTGCTGCAGCGGTCTGTGGTTGGCGTGTCACCCGCCCAGCAGCAGCGACACTGCAATTTGCACGCCGCTGTCAGCCGCAGCCTGCACACACCCTGAAGCCGCTTGAACAAAGCACCATCCATCCTCTGCGGAACAGTTTGGAGACTCCGTAGCCGTTTCATGCTTAAAAAAGACAAGCTGAAAGGTAGCAAGGCATGTCACGCCATCTCTTGTTGTTCAGTCACCATGTCTCCTCTATTATTGTGCATTGCCAAGTCCTGGGCCCTCCGCTATGCGGCACATGAACGTCACATGCATGCAGCGCCAAAGCGCGCCTTGCGAATTTTACTTCTTGATAAAAATACTGCTGCAGCATAATGGCTGGTGCACTCCGACACAGTCTGTGCCACTACCACGGCACAGCTGCCGAAAAGTACTCTCAAGCGCTGAGACGGGTACGCCTGAAGTGACCAGTGCAACAGGCGTTGTGAGGTAATGGTAGCCCTAAAAGGCAGATGACCCACCGAGCTGCCGTTGCCAGTCCCGCGCGCTTTGTGCGCAGCACAGGCGCTATTGAGCCTCAACTGGCCAGGACAGACCTGCACAGATGCTGTCTTTTCACCTGACGAGTACTGAAGGGCTAATCAACTGTAGCAGCAAGGTGTGGCTTTTGAGCAGCTGAGTACAACTATGGCCACCAACGTGTTGGAGACTGGTGCAAGCTGGTGTTACACAGCGCCTGGTGACTGCTGTCACCGCAGGCATGGATAAACACACCAGGTGCTGACTAAAAGCTAGAGCAGCGATAACATGGTCCAAGCAGAAGGTACGTGGTCCAAGAGTGTATATAAATAATATATTGCTCACCCACATAGTCCATTCAACAAGGATGCACTGGGGCACTTGCGCGGTCGAAGGAGCGAACCCAAAATGCAATAAACTGATGCGGAAGGCTCTGCTTACCCCGTAGTGCTTGTACTTGTTGGCTGCTGCCATGATGCCGCCACCTGTGCAGATGAACACCACCCCCACCGCGAGAAAAGCCCCAATCACCCATTTCTCCCTCAACACCAGCTGCCACGCCCTCAGCTTCTGCTGCTTGAATCGGGTATCTGCGTCGCCCCGCCCGCAGCAGCAGCAGCGCCAGCAGCAGCACCAAAAGCGCCAGGGGCCGCACCACCGAAGAAGCACAAGCAGCGACACAAGCGCAATAGGAGGGATCAGACCATATGCAGTGCGCCATCCAGGGATTCCCGCACCGATACAGCACACGAGGCAGCAGCCCGAAAGGTGGTCAACGCTGGGCAAACCGTCAGGGTTTGGGGCACAGGTGCAGAAGTGTGCAGCTTACTTTCGGGCCGGTGGGAGTACGGGTCGGACGACATGGCTGCTGCCGCGGCCGCGCCGCCACCGCCCCGACCAGCCAGCGCCACTGCTGTGTCTCTTCCTTGCCGGGAGGGGTTTTGCTGGTGCACCTTCAGCTTCAGCTAGCTCGCCGGCAATAATGCTGCTCAGCAGACTTCAACTGTTGTGTAGCTACGTTGGAAGCGTTCGCACGACTTGCAGAGAAATGCAACTCCCGCGCAGCACCTGCTCGCGAAGCAACAGTGTTTAGTTCCAAGGCTAGCGCTGTATGCCGTCGAGGCCTCCGAAGCTGCTAACACGGCGACGCAACCTGAGTCAAGAGTGGCCAGCATGCAGATGCAGTCCAATTTTGACGGTGGAGTCGTGCGCACGGGGCTCGCACGCGCCGATTCAACCGCGAAATTCGAAATCAAGCCACGAGAGTGTGCACAGACAGAGAGCGCACTCGGCAGAGCGCGATGCCCGGGGCAGATGGGGACAGAGCAGCAGCAGCAGCAGCAGACATCTAGAGCGACAGCAGCGACGCCATCTGCACCTGCTGCTGCTGGTCCAGCAGCTGCAGCATCACAGCAACATCAACAGCCTCAACCCGCTGTGGGACAAAATGCCGGATCGCATGTGAGCGTGTGGGCACCACACAGCAGCAGCCACAGCCTGCACTGCCCGTGTCATGGCGCGGTGATGACATTCTACCTCTGCCTCCACTTTTCGTGTTCTCGCAGGACCAGGAGCCTGCCAATGACGCCGCTACCGGCACTTCAAGACACGCGGATCTGGGGAAGGAGCTGTTGAGGCTCCTTCAGAGTGGGCGGCAACAGCAGCAGGAGCAGCAGCCACAGCAGAGCCAGCGCAGGGCTGGCACAAGTAGTGGTCCTGGTGTCACCGGAGGTGTTGGCGGTGTCGGTGACGGTGTCGGTGGTGTTGGTGGAGCAGCACCAGCAGCCATAGCCTGTGAGTCGAGAAGTGCTCCCGCCCACGGCAGTAGCACCTCCCTGGGCAAACAAAGGGTGGCAGAACCGGTGCAGCAGCACCAACAGCAGCAACGGTCGCAGCTGTGTCAACAACAACAGCAGCAGCATCACCAGCATCTGCTGCAACGACAGGCCCTGCTGCAGGTGCTGCTGCAGCATGAGCAGAGGCAGGAGCAGCAGCAGCAACCACCGCAGCAGCAGCAGCAGCATGAGCAGGGTCAACCCGAGCAGAAGCAGCATCAGCCACACCGCCAGCCTCTGCAGGAACAGCTCCATGTACAACAAAGGCAGCCTGTGCAGCAGCAGCCAAAGTCGCAGCATAAGCAAAAGCTGCAACAAAAGCAGCAGCAGTGCAAGCCCCAGCATGACCGGCGGCCACCACCGAAGCCGCAGCCACCGGTGCAGCACAAACAGCAGCAGCAGCAGGCCGCTCTTGAGCCGGCAGCTGCAGATGCCGGCGCCGGTCCCGGTGCACCCGCACCTGCCCCAGCCATCTCCCCCAAACATCCTATGGCGCAGAAAGTGAAGGCCAGTGGTGCTCAGCGCACAAAGCGGTCGCGCGACTCCAGCGGCAATGACCGCAGCAGCACATCACCCCACGTGCCAGTGCGGCGGTGGCGGCGCCGCCACATCGCCGCGCTATCCGCCGCCGCGGCGGCGGTTGGTGCAGCCGCCCTGCTGCGGCAGTGGCGCAGCGCGGCAGCGTACGGTGGCGCCGGCAGCAGCGGCGCCTGGTCATTGTGTGGCGGTGCTGCCCCCGCAGGCGTGCGGCCGCCGGTGTGCGCAGCGGTGGCGCTAGCACCGGCGGGTGCGGTTGCCTCTGGCGTCGGCGACGGCGGCGGCGCGCTGAATGTGCAGGTGCAGCTGGGAACTGGGGCGTTGGCGGACGGCGCCACTGCAACCGCGGCCGTTGTCGCCACGCCGCGCGCGCAAACCGGTGACGGCAGCAGCAGCGGCGCAGCACCAGACGCTGACCTGTTTGTAGACGTCGACAAGGGCGCGCTGCGGCTGTGGCTGCCGGCACCGCGCGCCCTGGCTGGTGACCCTTCAACCGCACCACTAACGCCCTCCAGGCCTCGGCTCCTGCGCCTGCTGGGCCTGTGCCCGGGCAGCCACCAACTGCAAATACTTGAAGTCACCAACCGCGGCGGCGGCAACATTGCAGTGACCGGCACGGGCACACTTCACTTCACGCTGGAGAAGGGCGGCGGCGGCACGTGCCTGGACGGCACCAGCAGGACCCTGCCGCGGAAGCTGGTTGTGGGGGGGGCAGCGCGCGCGGCTCCTGCTGAGCACAGCCTGTGCCGCGTGTGTGCGGAGGACTTGGGGCCCTGGCGACGCGCGCGGCGGCGACGCGCGCTGCAGCTGTCGATTGTGGTGTCGGCGGACGGGGGGCAGGTGGTGCTGCCGCTGGTGCTGCACCAGGGGGAGAGGTGCGTCAGCCGGCACAGCCGCTGGTTGCTCATGAACTTAGTGCAGCAATTCTAGTTCTCCCCTGGGACATGGGGCTGTAATCCGTTAGAGTAGTGCTCTGGCAACATGCCAGGCTTCCATTAGAGTACTGAGCATTGCCAGCTTTTTCGCTACCTATCTGATTTCCTGTTCACACGCACCGTGTGCAAACGGCTTTCCGCGCCCTTAGCGGAGTTTAATAAGAGTTTACGTAGTAGTAGGTGTCATGCTGCCTGCAGGTGCCTGTGGTGCCAGACACCAATGGCGCTGGTGGGAGCCGCACACAGAAGCGGCCGTGGCGCGCTGCGCCGGTTTGCAGGTGCGCATTAGGTGTTACTGTGATAGAGAGCCCTGTGTGGTGTCTGATTGCAGTTGTCGCATTACATAGCTCACAGTGAGCTCCGGCCAGTGGTGCGGTGTGTGGCCACGAAACCTGCACCCTGCGGCACTGCCGTCGCATGAGGCCTGTAGCCACAAAACACTGTTGCCCCCTCCACTGTGTGCCGCTGCCGTGCACGCAGCATTGCAGCCGCCGCCGCCAGCTTCGTTCGAAGCCAGCTGCGCCTGCCGCTCCCCGCCCCCGCCGCGCCATCCGCCCCCGTGGTGCCCATCATCATCGAGGCCGGCGGGCGCGTGCGCAGAGCGCAGGACTCAACTTCAACTCAAACTTCAACTACAAGTTCCGCTGCAGCGGCTCTGGCGGGACCGCCACCCGGAGTGGAGCGGGAGGAGAGCGCTGAGCGTGTGGCGCAGGCACGGGCCGCGGCGGAGTGGGTGGCGGGGCGGCTGGAGATGGATCTGGGCGCGGCGAGCGTGCGCAGGGCTGCGCGGCGGGAGCAGGTGCGCGGCGTGCTGTTGAACTTCAACAGTTGAAGTACCTACCTACAGTGCACTCGCGATTTAGTGCACTTTGATTTAGTGCAGTATGCGGTTGAATGCTGGTCCAGGGGCCTGTCACAGACCACATGATTCTATATAAACGATGCACAATGCCCTGTTTGGTTTGGTGCGGGTCTTGCTTTAGTGCGGGGCATTACAGGGATGTGCTGTCCCGCATCAATTAGCGAAAGCACTGTACTTCAAATACCCAGTTAACGTAGACCTGGAGATGGACCTGGGTGCAGCCTGTGTGCGCAGGGTGGCGCGGCGGGTGCCGGTGTGCGGCTTGTTGTTGAAGTACCTACCTACTTCAAAAGTAGTTGAAGCACCTGTTGAAGTAGAGCTGGAGATGGACGTGGGTGCAGCCTGTGTGAGCAGGGCGGCGCGGTGAGAGCAGGTGTGCGGCGTGCTGTTGAAGTACCTAACAGGTACTTAGTTCAAGTACCCAGTTGCAAATAGAGCTGGAGTGCAGCAGCTTGATCACGCTTTTCCCAGTCGCGCACATAATGTTCTGAGGGCTCTCCGCGCCGCAACCGCATTTCAAAAACATCACCAGTTTAACGTACATCTGCTATACATACCATTGCAGTACGCCTTATGCACTCACACTGCGCCGCGTGCAGACAAGCAAAACAATACACCCACCACCAGTGGTAGACTGTGACTCAGCCGTCACCCGCCGCCACGCATGCCCCCACGCGCCTGGGCATCACAGGTGGCGCAGCGGCGCGCGAGCGGCGAGCCCCTGCGCATCGCAGTGGGCGAGGCGGCGGACGCACCTGCGCAGGAGGGGTGGGTGGTTACGGACGTCAACGTGCTGGACGTCACGCAGCCGGAGGATTTCATGTGAGGGCTGCGGAATGCAGTGCTGTGTGTGTGCGGTGGCGGCGGCCTGTGCGGCGGCTGTGGCGGCATGCAGCGTGGCGGCTGTAGCCATGCTGTTGGCCCCTTGGGGGCGGATGTTGTGGGACTGTTTTGCAAGTGGGGGATATTGAATGATGGACAAAAGCACGACCAAGCTATACTATGTATGTGAGACACAGATTGAAAGTGCGTCAAGTTGGCTTTTTGCGGTCCATGTAGTGACGTTTGCGGTGTTCATGGTTTTGTAACAATTGTGGTTGAAAGCCGAAGTCAAGAGTATTACTACAAAGTATATTATTGGTGTGGCGTATGTGGCCCTTACTGCTGGTGCTGTTCAGGAAAGAGAAAGGAGGGCCATGGCACGAAGTCCGGTGCGTGTGGCTTTTCCGTCCGAACAGAGGGTGTGATACTACACAGGGTATGCAGCTGAAGACGCAGCTGCTGGATGGCATGGGTTCACGCTCGTTTCAACTGCTCTTGACTCAGACTTTTGGCACATGCCTGCTCAATGGTATAATGCTCCTTTTGACAGCAGGAAGCAACCAGGATGTGACTGCTCAGCAACATGTATGCTCCTTGCATACTCATAAGCATAAATCAGCATGTTACATGACTTATGCTACGCCTGACGTGTAGTGACCATGGCCAATTGTTTGGACACTGGAATAATTGCGGTCATGCACAATCTCAGTAACTGCCACAGGTGCTGCTGTTGTGGCTCATGGGGGTGCAGCATCAGCTGCCGCATGCCAATGGAGCAGTCCTTAACGCTTGCAGATTGTGGCAGCATGTTGCCTGTCACTTGTAAAGCCCGTCCTTGCGCCCATTATGTTGTCATGGTTCTGGCATTGCGGCACCGGGGGCACTGACGATCGGAGTTGGTGGCCGAGGTAGCTGCTGTGGTGGACTGCTGAGCCTGCTGCACTGAGCATGTGCCTACTGTGACACAAACGCAGGCCGCATGTGGGTCCGCAGGCTGCCCGTGCGCACACGCTGATGTTCGCTGTGTTGCACTAAACACATGCGCACACACCTCCTGTTCACCACCCTGGGACGGCACACCACAGTCTACCCCGCCCTCCGCTCACTCACGCACGGTCATGTTCGCTGCCCTGGCGCCATGCAACCCACACACGCTTCCTGCCTGTACCCCCCCCCCTTCCCCCCATGTTGGCCACTACATGGAACGAACGCCCCCGCGCCAAACAGGTACCTCATGGGTTCCTCGGAGGACCATTCCGCAGACTGTTCCGTAGAGTTTTCCGACACGTTCCTGGCGGAGCACGTGTGGGAGCATCTCACGCTAGAGGAGGCTCACGCGGCGACACGGCTATGCCACAGGCACCTGCGCCCGGGAGGTGTGCTACGCATTGCGGTGCCGGACCCCAACTACCGCAGCGGCGGCGGTGGCGTCGCCGATGGCGGTGATGGCAGCCCAGGTGGGTGGCGCAAGCGGGCGGGTGTTGCTGTGGCAAGCACAGGTGCTTGTGCTGCAGGGTGTGGGCAGTGGTGCCTTGCTGCATTGGTAACAGTTTTTAGGAAACAGTAGCGGGTTATCAGCCACTTTTGCTGTGAGCGCAGAGTTATGCCGTGGTGCACGTAGGGTGCATGTGGCGCTCCACCAACCACACGCTCGGTGCTGCGCGGCCTCCGCCTGCGGTCCGAACTCACCTCCCTCGGACCAGCCACCACAGCAGCACCCACCACCCACACAAGCGCATAAGCACCCCTCCTGCTGCACACGCCCCCCCCCCCCCCCCCCCCCTCCCTCCTGCCACCGCTGTGCCTGTACAGAGCGGGGAGACTCGCCGCCGGGGGTGGCGCCGTGGCTGTCAGCGGCACAGCTAGCCGCCGATGCTCGCGATGGACACCGGACACAGCTGACGCTGCCGGCGCTTGCAGCCATGTGCGCGTCGGCGGGGTTTGAGCGCATGGCGCCGCGCGAATGGAGCGACGCCGCCACCGGCGCCGTACACATGGAGTACGGGGATGGCCCAAGCGGCTGCGGCGGCGGCAGTGGCTGCGGAGGTGGCAGTGGCAGTACCGATGGTGCTCTGGGCGGTGGCGGTGGCGGCAGCGGCGGCGATGGCGGCGGCGGCAGCTGCGGTGGTGGCGGTGCTCCATCTGGAGATGGTGGTAATGCTATGGAGGCTAGCATGCGCGAGTGGGGGCGTGTGAAGCGAAGCGCGGCAGGCGGTGACCCCCGTGGTGCGGTGTCCATCGTCTTGGACTGCATCAAGGGACGGGACGCGGATGCTGTCGCGGGACCGCCAGCGAGACAGTCGCCAGGTATGCCGAGGGCTGATGCCTTTATCCAGCAGCCAGCAGCGTCTCTGCCCACCCTGGGGCCTGCTGCGTGCATGCAGCGCGCTGCTGCCGATTGTTGCCACTTGCGTCTCTGCACGCACTGTGCACACGTGATATGCAGCGCGACCTGCACTCGCTGCACCAGGGGCACACGTTGGGCAAACGTTGCGGTTCACCGGCAGTTGTGCTGCCGGCTTGCGGCGAAAATAGCAGACCAAGTTTGAGCAACCTTTCACGCACTGGTACGCGCACTGCCCCGGCCCCTGCCTCCACATGCCCGCTTACCCCCCTTGTGCGCCCACCAGCTCACCCCTTCGCTTCTCGGGCCTGCAAATATTGTGCACGCGCAACAGGGCGAGCAGCGCAGCGGCCGCTGGCTACGGCGACAGCCGGCGGTGGCGGCAGGTCGGGGCAGCTGCCGCCGCCGCAGACAGGCGCCATCGCTCTGAGCACCGCCACCGGCGCGGTGCAGCCCAACGTGGTCGGCTACAGCAGCAGCTTCTACTCGCCAAGTGTGGGCGTGGCGCAGCAGGGTGCGTGTGTGCCGCTGAGCACCGCACTCTCCGCTGGACCAGAAACTGTCACGGCGCATGCGTGTGCTCAGCACTTTGTGATGGGTGCAGGCTGTGCTGCGCGTGGCGCACCATGGGGGGCGCTGCAGTTTGCCTGCTGCTCCCTCCATGTGTTCCTGTGGCACTCACCACCAGTGGGTCTAGGCAGTTTCTGCCACGTGAAAGTGTTATCTTGCCGGTGTGGGCGCGTTCGCCGCGTGCCACTGCCCTGCTCGCTTTCTCTGCACCTGCGCTTGAGACTCTGCGCAAGTCACTCACGGATGCTGCTTCCCTCCCCAGGACGCAGCCACACGCCACACGCACGCACAACACACCTGTGCATTCCCACCATATTGACCTCATCCCTGCATGCTATGTCTGCACTCGCCGCAGCACCGGAGCACACGCGTCCGCTGCCACGCTGGCGTTTCGCAATGGACCCCGGTGTGGACTCCTGGGGAGAGGGCGCGGAGGGCGGTTTTGGACCCGTTCTCACCCCCCAGGGGCAGGGGGAAGGGGGGGAGGATGAGGGGGCGGGGGAGGGGGGGCTGCTGCGTGTGGAGACTGTGGGGGCGGGCGGTGGCGGCGGTGGAGCTGTTACTGCGACGGAGAGCATGTGAGAGGGGCATGCGATGACAGGGCCGTCGTGTGCTTTTGCCGTGTTGCCTGTCTTTGTACGATGCACCGCTTGTGCTTCTGAGCTACCGTACTTCAGAGTTTACACTGGAAGTACATGCCACGTATACTTGTGAAGAACTTCTTATCATATACTAGTAGTAGAAGTACTTGAAGTACCGGTATGTGTTAGCCCGCCAAGTGCAAGTAAGCAGCATGTTGCCGACCACGCCCAGGGAAGCACGCCAGGAGCATCCCTCCATGTGTACTATGTGGCATTCAGTTGGCTTGCCTCCGCGTTTGCCAGCACTTGTGGCAGGGCAGGTGCCATATGCACGCGCTCTGCTAATAGCTTGCACTTACTGCTGAATTGTCACACATGCGCTGCCGCTGTTGCCCCTGTCTATCACAGGCACGTGGTGGACCTGGTCCAGGGCCCATTGGGTACGGAAGCACAAACCCTTCTGTGTACACGCCTGCACATAGCATGCCGCTTGTTGCAGCCATCGAACCCGCGAAGCCGCTCGCCCAGCGCATGCCACCGCATAGTCGTACACAGTTCGCCTGGTCCGCGTGTGCATGTACAGCGCAGGGGGCCGCACCGACTACTCACAAAGGGCACAAGCACGGTGCCATAACCCATTGCCGTGAGCTGCAGTACGGGGTGCTGCAAGTGCCACGTCCCAGCGACACCTGCACCCCCCCACCCCTCTCATCAGCCTGCGCCTGCACTGCCGCCATGGTGCCTGCAGACACTACAGGCGTGTCACAGCGCAAGCCCGCCAGGCCAGGCATCACCCTCACCACAATCGCTACGCCCGGCGCTGCGCATGCACCTGAGCCGCCCTCCAAGCCTCTTGAAAAGGGTGTGGCGGAGGAGGTGCTGGATGGGTGGCGGGAGCAGGGGCGCGAGGCGCTGCTGAGGCGTGAGGGGGCTCAGGGTATGTGCTGCTGAGCACTGTGGCCTGGCCCGAGCTTGCAAAGTGCCCAGCTTTTCTACGTGCGGCCGTTGCTGTTTCGAGCGGAGCGCCCATGAACATGCTGGCTTGACTTGCTGCTGGTGCTGGCGCTCGTGGTAATGCCCGCTTGGCACCTGCTGGGACTCAAATACATTGCACACATGACATAGTGTCTCTGGACGAATACACAAACTTCAAGTACTTAAAAGTACAGCAGCTGGCACACCGGCGCTCAACCCATCACCCGCTCTTGGCACTGTGCCGGCTCAGTCTGGGCCCACAACTTCAGGTACTTGAAGTAGTCTAACTGCGTTTCGCCGCTCCCTCCCCGCCCCTCCCCGCCCAGCGCTGGAGCTCTGTGGCCGCGTGCTGCAGCAGCGGCCCCGGGACATGGCGGCGCTGCTGTGCGCAGGCGCCGCGCACGCCTACTCTGGCGACCTCGCCACCTCCGCTGAGCACATGTCCGCAGTGCTCAGCGCATGGCGGCACGCCACCGCATCCGCCTTCGCTGCCGCCGCCGCCACCACCGCCGCCGCTGCCACCGCCGCCAAACGGCAGCCTCCACAGCCCTCCGCAGCCAGCGAGGCGCCAGCCGCCGCTGGCGCTGCCGCGTGTGGGCCTGAGGCAGCGTGCTCAGCAGCAGCAGCAGCGGCAGTTGCGCGCGTAACTGGCGTGGAGCTGGACGCGGCCGTGTCCGCGGCGCTGAACCTCTCCAGGTTTGTGGGCGCACTGGGCGCGGCACAGCGGGACCCGCGGCTGGAGCTGATGCATCTGCTGCAGGGGGTGGAGGCGGCGGCGGCAGCGGAGCGTCTCGCGGCGATGGGGCACGGGTGAGTGGCTGTTGGCACTTCAAGTACTTGAAGTTCTGAGCAGTGGTTGTGCGGCTGGAGCTGATGCATCTGCTGCAGGGAGTGGAGGCGGCGGCGGCGGCGAAGCGGCTCGCGGTGACGGGGCACGGGTGAGCTGGTTGTTGGTACTTCAAGTACTTGAAGTAAAACAGCCCCAGCTGCAGGTGCACCCTTTGTGCCGTGCCGGACCGTCGTTATGCAGTCCAACTGCAGTTTGTCGTGCACCACACATGGCACCAGAAACTGCCGCGCTGTTGCACCATTCTCTCTCACGCTCCGCAGGAGCGCCAGGGTGTCTCTTTGCGCACCAACACCCCCGCCCCCGCATCCTCCTCCCCCCAGTGTGCAATTGACAGATGCGGAGGGGCCCGTGTCAGAGCTGCTAGTGCGCGTGGGGCAGGTGCTGGTGCAGGAGGGGCAGCTCACGGCGGGCTACCGTGCTTTCCAGCGCGCGCTCGCCGTGCGCCCCTCGCACGCGGGCGCGATGCGCGAGCTCAGCAAGGTAAACTTCAACTTCAACTTGCCATCATGTCTCTATCGCTAATATACAAACTTTGTACTTTCACGCAGTTCTGAGATGGGCTGTGCGCTGTGGCGAGTTGTGTACTGCGCTGGCGCCAGACGCTGCTGGTTTGTACTACAGCGCAGCGCATGTGAGCTAGTCATTTAGGACTATCCCTCCACTCTCATGGGTGCACCTGGCGCCGCGCCTACACTTGAAGCGTATAAGCCTGTATCGCTGTCGTGCGCACTCTAGCCATCCAATTAGGCCACTATTAGCACCACTGCGCACATGACGCCGTCTCTCTGGATAAGTATGCAAACTTCAATTGGTGCAAACCAGCGCGTGCTTGTGGTGTTCCCCCTCGCACGCGGACGTGGTCCCGCGACTTCAGCACCACATGCGTTTTGTGTGAAAAAATACCCTTCAACTTCAAGTGGTAAACACCGCAGTGACCGACTGCAGGTGTGTGACCCTTGCAATGCGGCGGCAACCCAGGCATGGAGCAGGCTCACAGCAGCCGCCTGCAACATGCACGGAACCTCGTGATAGCACCCACAGCACTGGCAGTGGGATTTTTAGCCTTGCTGGGTGGCAGGCGCCTGGTGGCTAGCGCGCTGCTGCTGCTGCCCCTGCTGCTGCTGCTGCTGCTGTCTGCTGCTGCTGCTGTTGCCATTTGCTGCTGCTGCCGTCTGCTGCTGCTGCTGCTGCTGCTGCTATCTGCCAGCTTACTGACCATTTGCCGCTGCTGCCAGCTCAGTCGCCTGAACCACTCACTCTGGCTCGTAAGAGGACAAAAATACCGTAAAAGTTTGCTGTTGGCACTCTGCTGTGGTCGAAACTGGTTGCTGCGGTAGACCGTGCGGCAGCTGCTGCTGACAGCCCCTGCACGTGCCCCTTGTCTGCTGGAGCAGGTCAGCCAGGCACTGCAGGCGGCGCTCACACAGCACGGACAGACCGCCCGTGACACCCATCACAGGTGACTCGCCACCTTACCCAAGGTGTCCGACTATTGCTTCTGCTGAGTCGTCAATGCGTGCCCTGAACCGAGTACTTGTGCGGGTGGCGCGCACATGCCTTGTGTTGATTGGAAAGCGTTGTGGCCCTCTGTGGCGGCTTGACAGCACTGTCTACACATGACTGACCGCGCAGCCGCACTCGGCAGCTGCACCCGCGCCCTGGGCCCTCCGCCGCGGCTTCCCACAGCCACGTCCTCTCACTGCGTTATGGCACCGCACATCACTAGTGATGGGTCACAGCGTATAATTTTCGCATTATACGCCGTACAACGCATGTAAATACGCCGTATAACGTATACAGACGAACATATTTATAATAATAACTACGCCGTATATCGTGTTTTTGGCCGTAGAAGTACGCCGTTTTTTGTATATTGTATAAAACACGTTATACGCCGTGACCCATCATTACACATCACCACATGCGCAAACCAACCAACGCCAGTCACCTCACATCCCCTCCCCCCCTCCCGCTGCCGCTGCCGCCCTGCCACCGCAGCAGCGCCTCCCTGTGCAGCTGGTCTCTGGTAAGCCCCTCTCCCGGCCAGCACCTTCCCCTGGATGCCACCGTGCCGGTCGCCTTCGACCTGGCCTTCATAGACCCCGGCCTGCCCTCGCCGGCCCTGTCCCTGACCGCCGCCACCACCTCCAGCGGCGCCGCTTACGACGTGGCGCCAGTCGGCGTGCTCCTCTGCAGCTGGCTGGGTGGCGGCGGCGGCGGCGGCGGTGCCAGCGACAGCGTCAGCGGACAGGAAGGGGTTGCTCTTGGCGCTCCTGACATGGACACCCCTCACTGTGTGCCTGGCGCCACCCTGGCGGGCCTGACCCACGGCGCGCACATGCTGACGGTGGCGGCGTTTTCCGTCCCAGCAATGGCTCCGCTTCCGTGCACCCGTGCGGCGCGTTTTTGCATCGGCGGCGGTGATGCGTGCGCTGGCGCCGACGCCGGTGCGGACCAGCTGTTGGACAGAGGAGCTTTGGGGCACAAGGAGGGAGTTACCGCTGCATCGGCAGAGGCGGCACTGGGTGCTCTGCAACAGGAGAAGCAGCAGTCTGCTCAGCAGGAGCTGCCTGCTCAGCAGGAGCACAGGCAGGAGTCTGCTGACCACAAACACCGGTCTGCTCAGCAGGCGCGCAGGCAGCAGTCTGCTCAGCAGCAGCGGCCGCGCCTGCCCTTCTGCTTCTTCACGCTGGCGCTCAACGCGCAGCCGTTCATTGCGCACCACGTGCGCGCCTTCGACGCCGCCGCGGCCATACTGGACGCGCGAGAGACAGGCAAAGCGCCACCCGCCGGTGCCAGTTACACAGGCGAAACTGCCGCAGCTGACGCCACAGGCCGTTACGCCGGTGACAGTTACACAGGCGAAACCACCGCAGGCGACGGTACGGGCGGTTACGTCGGCGACGGTTACACAGGCGAAACTGCTGCAGCAGACAGTACAAGCGGTTATGCGGGCGGTTACACAAGCGGTTACAAGGGCAGTTACGCGTCGGAGAGGTGGTGGGAGTGGCACGTGGTGGAGGGCGTGGCGCAGGGACGCGCAAACATGCAGCACGCGTACTCCACGGATGCGCTGGACCCCTGGTTCGGCGCCGCCAACGGGCTGTCTGTCGATGGCACCAGGTGAGGCGCGCCACCATGTGGTTGCCGCCGCACCTACAAGTGGCTGCTATGGAGCACCGCCATGGCGCCGAGCCACCCCCGTCTGCTTCGTCTGTAACGCTTCCAAGGGCCGCGCTCACGCCTGCACAGCACACGCCACATTGCCCAGAAGCCAATCAACTCACCGTACTACTGCCCCCCCCCCCCCTCTCCCCCAAACTCAAATCCCTTCCACTTTCCCCGCTTCCGCAGCGAGTACCTGGACGCGACGGCGCGCGAACGGCCCAACGTGCACGTGCACCGCCACCCCGCGGGCTCCCCCTGGCGCGACAAGCTACAGATGGCCAACGCAGCGCTGTTTGCCACGTCGGCGCTGCGCGGTGGCAGCAGCGGCAGTGGCGGCAGCGGCGGCAGCGGCGGCGGCGGCAGCGGGGGCAGCAGCAGCGAGGGCAGCGGCAGCGGGGGCAGCGGCG
>JAULBY010079979.1:0-30858 GCA_032358315.1 Ophiocytium majus
TTACCACACTGCCATGCAGTGTAGTACGTCTGCGTATTTGAAGGTGCTGTACAGCCTGTCGGCGGCATGAAAAAAGGGGGGGTACATGATTTTGGGAGGGCCATCTAAAAGGGGGGTAGGTCAATTTGGCACACAACAAAACAATAACCCAAAAAGCCGCCCCGGGCGACTAATATGGCACTATACGGTACATACGCTTATTATAGGGTTTGCCGGAATCGTAATTTCAAGACATGACGGTCAACGGTGATTCCATCATACCCGCTGCGGATGCCTACAGCAGCCTACGAAGCCTTGGCATTCGTAATGGCCAAACCGTGCTGAACACAAAACATTATGAAAGATGTTGCAAATGTTATAAGGTTACGGCGAAATAACGCTACAAATTACGGAGTAATTTTGAAAAAAATTACGATTCCGGCAACCCTACTTCTATAGCATAAACTACTGTAGTACAACAAGTCCTACCTGGGCGGCGGGCGGCAGTGCGCTGCGTGCATGTGGTGTGTGACATGGACGAGTAACCTTTGGTCAATCTCATGGAAATTGAGGTCAGCAAGCAGCCCTATGGCTTCAAAGTTGAGCACGCTCTTGATGCAATGTTATTTAACCTCGTTTATGGCGCGGAAACCCGCATGGCATGCACATGACTTGGACAAGCACGACTGAACATGCCGTCCTGTTGCTAACTAACAAAATATTGGTGTACTCAACGTGAGTCAGACAAACCGCAATAGTAGAGTTTTGAGAGACACAATATGTTGCTAAGCCCACATCCGCCCTGGCTGGGAAAGATGCCAGGCCAAGCCATGGCTCCTGCTGCTGCCCTTCCTCCCCATATCACTCGTGCTCAGCAGGCCGCTCACATTCTGATGGCTGCTGCTAGCATGCTGGCGATGATGGCCTCCGCAACAAGAACGGCTATGGTCGCGTGTTCGTGGACAAAGGCAGCATCACCCAGGCGAGCACGCTTTTCAACAGCTCACGCACCGCGGCCACCAGCACCAGCATGCTGCAGCAGCAGCGGCGACGGGTACAATTGTCATGGCAGTAGCACCACCACCAGCAGCGGCAGCGAGGCTGGCGGAAGCAGCAGCATCAGCAGCCATCCTCATCGCCGCCATAGTGTGCCTCTTCATCCCTGGTGTCGTCCAGCAGCAGCTGGTGTCATCAGCAGTGTCATCTGCTGCTGAATGACACCAGGCACGAAGAGGTACACTATGGCGGCGATGAGGATGGCTGCTGCTGATGCTGCCGCTGCCAGCCTCATTGCCGCTGCTGGTAGCAGTGCTACTGCCATCGCACCCATCGCTGCTGCTGCTGCAGCATGCTGGTGCTGGTGGCCGGCGGTGCGAGCTGTTGAAAAGCGTGCTTCCAGGGCTGGGTGGTGTTGCCGTCGCTCACGAACGCGCGGTCATAGCTGTTCTCGCTGCCGAGGACGCCCGTCAATAAGTATAATGTTTCAGGTTTATACTATTGCACTTGGGGGCGTGCAAGAGCCCATAACATGTATGCCAGCGCGCTCACTGGTGGCCAAGGCACTTGGCAAATGCATGGCAAAGTATGTGTACGAACAAAGAAACGGCTAGCAGGTGCCAGCAGGCTACCTAGGGCTCGACCTGCCAGGGCAGGTCACCCGCCAGGGTGCCATGCAAGGCCGAGCGCTCCCCCCCCCGCCCACACCAGCACCCGTCCCGCACACCCCTGGCGCCGTCATGTACACGAGCACGCGCTGAGACAGCGCCATATGGAGTGCTGTAGAGAAAGACCCGCGATTGCGTAGTACTACATACTTCCAAGCAGTGTATCATACCTATATACTTCGAAGTACTTCAAAGTATATGGCACGGTATATGGTTACTCTGAAGGTACAGTTTTTGAACTAAGCCAGTATGCAGGTGCGTGGTGGCGCTCAGAGAGGCGCCAGCAGTGGCGAGCGTGTGTGTGGCCAGCACGTGCGGCACAGCGCGCCTCCGCATACCAAACCACGCTGGCAGGCAGCGACAAAGAACCAAGCGCTTTGGTACGAGAGCCACTGTCACCATGTACACGCAAAGACAAGTCTTGTGAGCAGCACCGGCAGCGCCTACACACGCAGCGGTGCCGCTGCACCGTCCGTGACAGCCGCCGGTACACCACGCTGCAGCCGCCGAGGTCGCTGCCTCCGCCCCCCCCCCCACACACACCAACACACAGCAGCACTGCCTGGCCCCCGGGCAGCACCTGCGCTGGAATCGCCAGCTCAGTGTTGAGCATGTCGAGAATGGCGGGCTTGATGCAACACCCTCCTCGCTGCGACGTCCCTAAAATTATGTGACAAAATACGGAGTATTGCAACCCTAGCCAAACCGCACCGCCCAGCTCGCTCCCCCACCCCTCACCCCCACAAACAAAACACAAAACAAACACCACTGCCTGCCCCCCAGGCACGCACCTGCGCAGGAATCGCCAGCTCATTGTTGAGCATGTCGAGAATGGCGGGCTTGATAACGGCCACGCCCTCCTCGCTGCGACGTCCCACGCCCGTCACAATGTGGAGGGGCTGGGAGGGGTCATGGTAGGGCCGCGTCGCGGGCTGCCGCAACTGCGCGCCGCCGCCGCCGCCACGCAGTCAAAGGGGACGGGCACACGCCAGAATTGCGGTAAGGCGCGCGTTTTGAAGCACTACAGTAGTGAGAGTGCTGTTTCGGTACTGCTGGGAGGTGGCGGGTGGCGCGCTCGGTGGCTCCAACAACGCGTCCGTGCACAGGCGTCAACCACCGTCAAGTGGCGAAAAATATGTCCTCATGTGCCAGTAAATAGTGGCATTACACACAGCGCAGACACACCCCATTGGATGCCGCACAGGTGCAGCTCCCCCCCCCCCACACACACACACGTCACAAAAACTATGGAGACGCCGCAAGCCCTCACCGACAAGCGCGCTGTGCACCGTGCTACAGTAGTAGGTATGTATACGTGTCATGTACACATGCACACAGCGTATGGTTCTAGAGGTGTATTTACTGTACCAGTAGTATCTATACAGTACAGGGTCCAATATCAAAACAGGTTCTATTGGTATGACACACTCCGAAGCATATGTACTGTACATGCTATGCGGTGTGACTCCCGAGTCAAAGCACACTGCCGCACGCATTCGGTTGCACGCACCACGTCGACGGCCGCGCTGCGCACCGTGCTACAGTGGTGCTAGCAGTGGTAAGTATGCACACGCGGTATGTATACAGTGTGGCATACAGTACTACTATACACGCATACACGCATGCAATGTATTGTACATATTGGTACTACGTAGCACATCAACGTTGAAGAAGTGTACATACATGGTACTCTGAAGTTCATTGCAGCAACAACAAAAAAAAGCACCGTCCCACAGTAGTACTACTAGTACTACTGATGTACACGCGGTCTGTATGTATACACGCATACAGTGTACTGTATACACTACGCAGCAGTACTTCAAAGCCAAAGTACACTGTTGCACGATTCGTTTGCGCTCACCATGTCGACGAGCGCGCTGCGCACCGCCGCGCGCGCCGTGTGGACCGTGTACGAGTGAAGGTCCACCTTGTTGTCGTCCTCTATCCATGGCGCAAACACGTCCTGAAAATGAAAAAAACAACAGAAACGAACGACAACCAAAAAAGTGCGTTTTTTATTCATTTTCAGTCATCATTTTGTTTCTTAATGATTAAAGGCAGGAGGTCGCAGCCGCGCGTGCAAGCCAAGGTGCATCACGCGCTTTAAGATCTCCATGGCAAGAAAGAAAGGGCTAGGTCGGTGGCGCCAGCGTAGCGGAGCAGAGCAGCGAGCCAAAGCAAAAGGCCCCGTGCCTGTAGTAAAAAGTGAGTTGGTGCCCCGCACACACACAGTGCGGTGTATGTGCTCAGCAGCACAAGTGGTGCATGTGCTCAGCAGCAAGTGTGGTGTGCGTGCGCAGCAGGAGGGGCAGTGCGCGTGCTGAGTAGGAGACGTGGTGCACGTGCTCAGCAGCAAGTATGGAATCCATGCTCAGCAGCAGCAAGTGTGGTGTGCGTGCTCAGCAGCAAGTGTGGTGCGCGTGCTCAGCAGCAAAGGTGGTGTGCGTGCTCAGCAGCAGCAACAAGTGTGCTGTATGTGCTATGTGCTCAGCAGCAGGTGCGGACCACCATCTCACCTCCTGCAGCGATTGCTCATAGACAATCTCGGCCAGTTCATGTTTCCCCTGGAAAGCACAGGCATTTGGGCCATCCCGCACCACATACAGCACATAACCGCCAGCATATAATTACTTGGTGGTATGTCATATATAGGGTTGCCGGAATCGTAATATCCGGACATGACGGTCAACGGTATGATACCCGCTGCAGATGCCTACAACAGCGTACGGTGCCTTAACATTTGTGATGGCCCTACTGTGCTGAGCACTAAACATTATGGGAGGTGTTGCAAGTATGACAAGGTTACGGCGAAATTACACTACAAATTACGGAGTGATTTTTGAATGGTTACGATTCCGGCGCCCTAGTCATATACTACAGTATATTTTCAATACTCCAGGCATGTAAAGTCCAGGTGTGTATCCTGTAGTTTCATTGATTCGCACTTGTGCACGTGCAACGAACATCCAGGTCATGCATGCACGTGCTTCGTGTGACATGCACAGTGCTCAGCGAACGGGCCATCCCGGGGACCTGCATACATACCAATATAGTCACAGCTGCGCAACGTCACCAACAAGTGCGGACATGGGAAGACTGCATCAAGCAACTCCGGCGGCAGCCGCTCCAGGGGTGAGGGTGCGCATACATATGTATACACTTTGAGAAGTAGCAAGTCCAGTATGCTCCAAGTATACATGCGTGTACTTCAGCATAATTCGAAGTATGTACTTCCAACTCCAGCAGCGCGCGTTGACACTGGGGCAGGGCGCGCCTAGCGTGCCTGCATTGAAGACGCACTACGCGGTACTACAGTAGTTTTATTTATTGGCACTTGTGGGCGTGCAAGGGCCCACGTCATGTATGCCAGCACGGCCACTGGGTGCCAAGGCAACTGCATGGCAAAGTATGTGTACGAACAAAGAAAGGGCTAGAGGGTGCCAGTAGACTACCTAGGGCTCGACCTGCCAGGGCAGGTCACCCGCCAGGGTGCCATGCAAGGCTGAGCGCTCCCCCCCGCCCACACCAGCACCCGCCCCGCACACCCCCAGTAGCAGTACGTGCTTACCTCAGAGTCGAGCACAGTGCAGATTCATGTGTGTACTTCAACTTATGTACTTCAAGTACTTGAAGTATGTGATTACCTCAGAGTCCAGCACGGTGCAGATCTCATTGTAGATGAACTTGCCCGGCTGGACCCTCCCCAGCCGCATGTGCTCCAGCAGGAGCAGGCTCAGGTGCCACAGCCTGCGCACACGAGGTCAGACACTCATTTAGTGAGTGCAAATATACTAGAAGTCCCCATGATAGGTACCTCAGTGTCATACTCAGTATGTAAATAGCATTGAATTGAAATGCGCATGGGGTGCGGAAAGAGCACTGCGCGCACAGCGTCCGCATTGGGTGGAGAGGCCACAGCCTGCGCACACGGGGTCAGACACACATTTGATGAGTGCAATTGATTGGTGATGGGTCACAGCGTATAATTCTTGCATTATACGCCGTATAACGTACTACAGTGGTACGTAAATAGACCGTATAACGTATACAGGTGGGCGTGCTCATACGGCAGATACGCCGTATATCGCGTTTCTGGGGCGTAGAAATACGCCGTATTCTGTATAACGTGTTTATAAAATATGTTATGCGCCGTGACCCATCACTACAAATAATATAAGTATATGATAGGTACTTTAGTACGTAAGGTAGCATTTTATTGAAATCCGCATAGGGTTCGGACAGCGCTGCGCACAGCGTTCACATGGGTGCAAAAAGCCTAGACGGCGTGCTGTCCGCTGCTGCCAGCCAACAAAATGGCAGCATGATGGCAGGGCTCAGAACTGTGCAATGCGATGTCGTTTAGCCCGTGCGCGGCAGTCACCCGGGTCGGGCATGAATCCAGATACATGATGTGTCTGCACATGGATGCGCATGTACCGTTGTATTCACAACATGACAAGCCTTGACAACATACTCAGCAGCGGTGCAAGGCTGTGTGTGTGTGTGTGTGTGTGTGTGTGTGTGTGTGTGTACATGCCTGCACGTGGTCGCGCATGACTAGTGATGGGTCACGGCGTAAAAAGTATTTCATTTACGTATTTTATACGTTATAACAAAATAGGGCGTATTTCTACGCCCAAAAACGCGATGTACGGCGTACTTGCCGTATAAATACGCTCATCTGTATACGTTATATTTACATACGTTATACGGCGCATTTACATACGTTATACGGCGTACAATGCGAAAATTATACGCTGTCACCCATCACTACGAATGACCATTGCTTCATGCCGGCTTGCACGCCCACGAGCGCAGGTTGATACACTACTTTGCAGATACCTCAACAGAAGTACATGATACTTCGAAGTATTTATATGTATATATATGTGGTATATATATATATATATATATATATATACTACTAGTATAACATAACATAACACATATATATATAATATACCTATGGTATATATATATATATATATTTATATATACATGTATACATATATATGTATATATACATATATAACTGTTGTTGCTGTGTACACTTGGACTACCATTACTACTTTTGCTACAGTGTCATTGAAAATTATACTACTCACTTCTCCTTTGTGCACAGCCCCATGACAGCCCCATATGTGTCCACGCCCGCCTCCAGCCCGTCCTGGCGCATACTTCACATGTATACTTCAAGTACTTGAAGTAGTATTGTCATTACAGGACTACTTATGAGGGGCGCCCCGCTCAGCGCTGCGGGCGCTTGAGGGCTTTGTGGTAGGTTGTGCATAGCATACATGGCGCGTCGTCACCTGGCCACCCACCGTTCATAGCAGACCAAACATCTCCAGGTGTCTTCCCCACACAACACCCTGCGGCTCTTGCACGCCCACAAGTGCAAATGAACAAAACTACTTGTGTAGTATTACAATGAAAATACTCACTTCTCCTTTGTGCACAGGCCCATGACGGCCCTGTACGTGCATACTTCACAAGTATACCTCAAGTACTTGAAGTAGTATTGTCATTACCGCTACACTACTTATGTGGTATTACAATGAAAATACTCACTACTTCTCCTTTGTGCACAGGCCCATGACGGCCCTGTACGTGCATACTTTGAAGTACTTCCAATATTACTGTTACATTACTACTAATGCAGTATTATAGAATCATTGATAATAATAAATGCTCACTTTTCCTTTGTGCACAGCCCCATGACGGCCCTGTACGTGTCCACGTCCGGCTCCAGCCCGTCCTGGCGCATGCACAGAAGAAGCGCAAACACGCGCTGCGTCTGCGTGGACCCCGCGTGGTTCTGCTCAGCAGCACAAAAGCAAGAGGGGGCGCCCAGCAGGTTACTGCGCGTGAAAATGCTCAGCAGAAGAGCATGCACAGCAGAAGCGCAAACATGCGCCGCGTCTGCGTAGACCCCGCGTGGTTCTGCTCAGCAGCAAGAGGAGCAGGGCAGGAGGAGCCTGCTCAGCGACACACTGCGTGCCCGTCTGCTCAGCAGCAGCAGAGCAAGAGGCGTGCTCAGCAAGGCAATTGCGCGTGAAAGTGCTCAGCAGAAGAGCATGAAGCGTGCTACGGTGTATGGCTCTGCTCAGCGGCAGCAGCACTCAGCAGCACCAAAGCAACAAGGCGTGCTCAGCAAGTTACCGCGCGTGGTACTACTCAGCAGAAGAGCATGAAGCGTGCTCAGCATTACGGTGCATGGCTCTGCTCAGCAGCGGCAGAGCAGGAGGTGTATGGCACGGGCCACCGCCTTAGCAGCCGCGCTGCGGTATCGCAAGTGAGTGCCATATACCACTGTGGTATACATGGTCTTCCAAGTACGAAGTATACATTACATATTATTACGTGCTCCAACGAAGTACTTGTAAAGGTGTTACTACAATCTTGTGAAGCAGATGACGCCGATAGTAACCGTACCGATTTCAGAAACTAGTAGTGAGCGTGCATTGCGCCAGTGGTGCACCAATGCTGCTATAGTGATGGGTCACGGGGTATAACGTATTTTACACGTAAATACGCGATATACGGCGTACAATGCGAAAATAATACGCTGTGACCCATCACTACTGAAAGCGTTGCCGCCGACAACCTTGGCGCCAGGTGCCTTGCCGGGCCACAGGCATTTCACGCAGCCCTACACACATACTTTGCAATGACTTCACCATTTTAAATATGGTGTGTGCGCGTGTGTGTATGTGTATAATATGCACATGCACATACTACGTAGCATATGGTATACTTCATACCTCAGAAGTACACACATGAGTATCATACATTTTAACAACGGTACTTCTCACAGGTACGCCAAAGAGGCCAAGAGGCCATGCTTAGTACACGAGGAAATGTTGTCATGAGCGACTACTATCCCATCAAACCATAGCATTGTCTAGGTACCCCTAAAGTAGTCAGGGTTGGCCACTGGGCAACCAGTTACAACCTTTTCTATGACATGATACAAGTATGCTATTTATAAGGTCCATGTCACATGTGTAGTTACAACTTCAACCACCAAGTACATGCAGTACACTACAGAAGAACTACGTAGTAATTACATACTCATGTGGTAAGTTATACTTCTACTTCTGAAGTACTGCAAAGTATAATTAGTATAGGTGTGTTATCAATGTACACATGCTCCGAAGTACATTTAAACATGTGCATATACTTCGAAGCACACTTCGAAGCACGGAGCATATACACCGTGTTTGTTTACAAGTAAGCAGCCGTTCCATTGGCTCTCAGCTTACCCTTACTGTCACTGCTACTCTCATGGTGTCTCGTCCGGAGCTAATTGGAAAAGACAGAACGTTAGTGATGGAGTCACCGGGTTGTGAGTTGGTTGGACTGATTCTGACCTTTCCTGGGGGTTGAGGAGATGCTGCCATAGATGGGCATTGAGAGAAGAACAAAAGGCTGCTATTAAAAAAATGCAGGAAGTTTGGACTTGCTTGGAGGTAGTCAGAGCAGGAAACGTTGTGACTTGACCCTGAACCCCCCCCTTGATTCTTGGAGCGTACTGAAAGAACAGATACTTCACTTTGTGGTGTAAAATGCGACAGCTACAAAAAAAGAAACACCATTGCCACTATTGTGTACCGGTACTGAAAGATGGTAAAAGGAGGAAAAACCATGGCGGAGACATGACTCACCGGGTCGGGAGCCGCGCACTTGGCAAATAGGTCGTCCGGCATGTATTATGTATGATAAAATGAGGAAGACGATAGAGGCGACATGTTTTAAGAAAGTAAATGGAGGGAAAAAATGAAGGGGACGTCTTACCGGGTCGGGAGCCGCGTACTGGGCAAACAGGTCGTCCGGCATGCAGGCCTCGTACATGTCCGCCAGCAGCGCGTCCGCTCGCTCAAACTGCACACGCACGCGCGCCACACACATAAAAGAAACACATGCGCACATACACACATGTGCTCAGCAGCATAAACATGACATGTTATGCCATCGTACATGTCCGCCAGCAGCGTGTCCGCTCGCTCAAACTGCACGCACACCCCACAAACACATGTACACATACACACGTGTGTTCAGCAGCAGGTGCAGTGCCGCACAGAAATAACTAGTGACGGGTCACAGTCTTGAAATTTTTCATTGTACGCCGTATAACGCATGTAAATGCGGCGTACAACGCATGTGTACAAATGTTGCTGTTCAACCAACCAACTGCGCCATTTGTAGAAAAAAGACAGGGAAGGAGCTGCACTGGGCGCCGGCGCGCCGCTCACCTCTGAGAAAACGCGCACCTACCGGCATGCGACCGCAATTCCATGGCGCACTACTGTTGCTCCGGTCCAGCAAATATATCAAAGGAAGCCTGGTGCGGGACAACTATTTTGCGCCATGGGCCGAAGAAAAGACAAGGAAAAAAAAGACTGTGCTGGGCGCCGGCGCGCCGCTCACCTCCAGCGCCCGCCGCAGCGCCACAATGGTGTCCCCGTACGCCTCAATATTTGGACTGCGGAAGAGCACCAGAGGGGCATCCAAGCATTGTACCCAGTAAGACCAGGAAAATGTGGATGGGAGGGTGCGCCGCACGGCCGTCGCACGCGCCGAGCCAAGCAAGTGCTCAGCAGCAGCATGCACGCTGGGGCAACGGGAGGCGGCATCGCAGACAGGCGATGGCACATTATGCATTATAATGATACTACTTCCATGTAGTATTTGAAGCAACTACTTAAAAGTACTTCAAAGTATAGTAGCAGAGGTGCCAGGCGCACGTGGCACATGATGGGCGCGCGGCCACCCCGCACCTGAGGTTGATTTCCCGCATTTTGTTGATGAGCACCACGGCCTTTGCCCACTCCCCGCTGGTAGAGTATCTGCTCGCAGACGCGCGCGGCACACGCCACCAGCGGCACAGCATCAGCTGCTTGAAACAGACACGCATGGTCCCATTGAGACTTTATTATCACCTCCACCCTCCAGTGCAAAAAAAAATTGGGCTGGCACGCTGCGCAAAAGGCTGTGTTGCTGTGTGAGCGCCCGCGCCACAGGGTGGGGGGTGGCACGTTGGGTCTGGTGCCAGGCATGACATGGTGTGTGCGGTGCCTTTGTGGCAAAAATGCAGGGCGAGTTCAAGCATGTCTTGCCAAACTGCGTGGGCGCCCCCCCCCCAACACACCATTCATGAACATATAATATACTATTTAAGGTGTCCCATATGTGTATAGAACCTAGCATGTTGGTTGTGGTGGCAGTGCTACAAAGCTCTTGTGTCATGCGGTACCATTGCCGACGCAAGCACTTCCCTACGTCGCAGCCAACTGCGAAGTTTTGAAAGTCGTGCACCGAAATATCACAGCAAAGCGTGCTGTTTGTTTGTAGAGCCCAGTCGCATATGTTAACGGCAGGGGTCGGTGCAGCCGCTGCTCACACGATTGGTGGCAGCCTGCTTGAGGCACTCACCAGTCAAGTGCGTGCGTAAATGCATAACGAATCACGAATCACACGACTGGCCGCTGGGCCCGAAACTTCAACAAGCAGTGCACGTATGTTCGCTCTGCCCTGCTTGTGCTGCAGCTGGCCGCGTCCGCCTATTGCTGTTCCCGCAACTGTATTAAGTCAGGTGCCCTGCTACCGTGCTGCGGCAGATTGCTGGTTCCCTCTAGACTGTGGCTGCTGTTCCCTCTGCTGTAGCTGCTGCTTGCGGCTGCGTGCGTACCCCTCCCGAACATGGCACAAATTGCAGCCCTGCTGCCGCCCACTGTCCCCAGCGCTGTTGCGGCGAGGCAGCAAGATACTGCCAACACCCTCCGTCACACCACCGCTTACCACCACATCCCATGCGGCGCACCAACGCGGCTCGCACACACACAGCTGCCGTGCAAGCACCACTCACTTCCTTATAGCCTCGTTGTACTTGGCGGTCTCCGGTGTTGCCTCCGCCCCGGGTGGCACCGACTCCGTGGCCACGCTCTGGCTGCACATGTGCGGCGCGCTTCCCCCACCCCTCACCCCCCCCACGCGTTGCCGCAACCGCCCGTGCCGCAAGGCGTGTCGTTGTTGTGCCAGTGGTCCGCGTGCATGTTGCTCATTCTGCAGAAGGGCAGCAGCAGCGGTGTTGATCACGGGCAGCGTCCAGGCATCCGCCGCGCCCACTGCCACCAGCAGAGCGGGGAGGAGGGCACGTCGTCGCATGTGGTGGTCCCTGATGGGTGCGCCCTACGCCGCCGCTCCGCGCACCGGAGTGGCGGCAGCACAGCAGCACACAGCGTCGAAAGACGTCTGTACGTAAGCGTTCGCACGCTTGTGCGTCTGTGAACGACTGGCAGTCTGGCACTACAGTGTGACTACACAGCAGCCATCGGTGTGCCAGATACGGACTGCTGCCATGGCCGAGGAGAAGGGGGAGGCGCACGTGCCGGGGATCGAGGATCTGCAGAGGGGGGCGAAAAGCCTGCAGCATACCGAGACAGGCGAACACAAGGTCAGATGGAGGCTGCGTGGGCTTCTTCAACATTGATCACTTGCTGCTGCTGAAGTCTACAGTACACCAGCCTGTACACAGACGCACCTGAAGCATGCTGCCGTGCTTCAGCTGTATGTAAAAGCTGTCTCGCTGCGCCCGGCAATGCGACATTCCAGGTGCAGCAGCCTCCCACCAGCGCCTGCCCGGAAGGCTCCAAGTTGCTTCTTGACTGTTACAACAGCTCACGCTGCTGCAGATCCGCCGCATGCGGCGTGCACGCTGCGGGCATGTTCTAACCTAATGTTGACAGTCCTGCGTTGCGCCAGCCACACGTACAGCGCCACATGCGAAGTTGTGTGGCGCCAGCAGTGACAGAGAACCGCTGCGTGTCCTGTACCGTCACTGGCACAGCGTGTGACAGCAGGCGGCCGGCTTCAACCCCCCGTGCAACGCACACACCACAGCAGCTGCACCAGTCACAACGCACCTGTTGCAATGGAGAGCCGCACCTGACAGCGCGTGACTGTGCCGTAAAGCGTGTCCATGTGCACCAAACCACGCCACTCCTCAAGCAGCCCAGGGAATACTTGAAGCACATTCTTCATAAAGCTTGGCAAGGGGCTCACTCCGTAATGTACTGGCGGGCGAGACCGCAATAGTCAAACACTGCAAGTAAAAAGGGGCATGTGATCGCTATACACATGATGCGCATGCACAAGGTTGCTTATTCATGCATACATACACCTTACCCTCCAACAATCATGTATCCAAGATGGAATCCACGCTTTGGTGGGGTGCGAGACTCGCTGCCCTGAGTAGGCGCGGCCTTTGGTCTTTTCACTCCCGTGCAGTGTCCACCCCAGGATGACGGCCCCACCGTCCGGGACACCTATAGGTTATGCCTCCTGTGCACCACAACCTAAGCCACGTCAAGAGGGGTGCGCAGTGTCTGTGTGGGCAGGCCGGTCCGCCGCAGCACATACCGCCGCCCGGAATCCCTACCGCAACCTGACGGATTACAACGCCCCCCCGCATTGTCAGCGGTGGGGTTTCCTGTTGCTAGCACGGGGGGCGTTATGCAATGCACCCGCATTATACAGAGTACCCATTCTTTTGTATAGAATACCCCCCCGAGTTGTCGCCATTAAGGCGCCGTCAGCCTCGCGGGGGGCGGTGTACAGGGTCATCTGACGCTGCATACCCCCCCCCCCTGTTAAACAAGACCCCCGCGTTATACTCCGTCAGTTACGGTACCTGACATTACACCCCTTTATGCCAGGGAATGCTGACGCCCTGACATCCATCAAACCGCACCCTGACACACAAAACCGCCCCCCTTGGCACAACATACCGCGCCCCTGACACACACAACCGCGCCCCCTGACACACAAAATTGCCCCCCTGACACCCAAACCGCACCCTGACACCCACAAACCGTGCCCCTGACGCCCACAAAACTGCCTCCTGACAACGCGAAACCGCGCCCCCTGACAGACAAAACCGCTCCCCCTGACACACAAAACTGTTCCCCCTGGCACCACAAAACGGCGCCCCTGACACACACAAAAACGCGCCCCTGACAAACAAAATTGCCCCCCTGACTACGCAAAACCGCGCCCAGGAGGGCTCTGGCCCCAGCGACGACGGGCTCGCGCCCATCATCGCGCTGTACGATAATCACGGCGGCGACATCAACTCAGTCGTTACATACTGGCACGCACAATTGTGTATGTACTTTTCTGAAGTATACACATGCACACACATACCCTCATGCTACGCCATACATACACATACCCTCGCGCCACGAAATGCAGGCGTCCTGACACGCAAAACCGCGCCCCTCCCTGACACCCACCAACGCCCTGTGCACAGGAGGGCTCTGGCCCCAGTGATGACGAGCTCGCGCCCATCATCGCGCTGTACGAGAAGCACAGCGGCGACATCAAGGCCATATTTTCGGCACTCGGGGAGCACCCGGGGAAGGCACTCAAGCACCCGCCCAGCGGCGCCGCCGACTTTGCGCGGCGCTACCTGCAGGGCGGCTACACATACGTGGAGGAGGCGGCGGAGCGCAAGTGAGTAAAAACTCGAGTAAAACTCGAGTAAAACTTGCTCTGTGGCGGCGGGGGGGGAGCGGTGGCGCCGCCTGCGGCGGCGACGCGGCGGCGGCGGGGAGGCTTGCTGCCAGCGGCGGATGGCGCGGAGCGGAGCGGCGTTGCATGCTGCTGCGGTGGGCGGGTTTGTGCTCAGCGGCCCGCCCTGCTTTTTGAAAGCGGTGCGACTGCCGTGGCAGGAGGGGGCCCCCCACCAGCAGGGGGGGCGCCAAGGGAGGGGGGGCGGCCGGGCGGTGGCAAGGTCTGCTGGCGCTGTGGCACCCCGCCTGAACGCACCGCAAGAGTCGTTGCTGGCTGCTTCGTACAACCACACGGTAGGCGGCCGATGCGCTGGCCGCCACTTCATGGTGCATGATGCACGGACGCACGTCATGTAGGGGCTGCCAACAGGCGCCCGCGCGCGGCGGAGCAAAGCACGGGCGGCGCACAATGCTGTGGCGGCGCTACGCGGCCGCCACGGCCCGCCGCGCTGCTAGGGGGTGCTTGAGTGCACGAGACACGGGCATGGCCGGTTCCATAATTGCCAGTTGGAGAGGGGGTTAGGCTGCTGTGTCGCGCGCGCGTCGCTGCTGCTGTGCCCTTGCGGTGTGCATGTGTGTGGTCAAAGCTGTGTCTGTGTGCCTGCCAGCGTGCTTGTCAAGCGCTGTTGAGTGTGGCAGCTGTGAGGTAGGGACTCCAGACGGCGGTGCATCCTATGGGCCATGGCTGGCCGGCCTGCCCACTCGGACGCCCCGCTCGCCTCTCGGCCTGGCTCCCGTGGTGGTCCGGCGGTGGTAGGTGTGACATATCATGTGTTTGATAGAATGCCCCTACCCCGGCGGGGTGACCTATGTATGTCACTCCTAGTAGTAGTATATATTTGCACCTGGGGGCGCGCAAGAGCCCATCACATGTGTGCCAGCATGCGCACTGGTGGCCGTGGCAAATGCATAGCGTGCATGTATTCGAACACAGAAAGGGCTAGCCGTTCACGAGTACGCCAACTATCACAGTGCTGCAGCAACATGCTGGGCTTTCCATCACAGTGCACTGTGCTGAGCATCACACGATCTTGTAGGCAGCACGCCTGCTCATGCTCTTTTTTTTCTGTTCGCATGGACGGTGTGAGGCATACTTCAAAAAGTATCCTATGGCGGGCGGTAGAATCGTACACGTGTAGTGCCATGTCACGCGACGCCATGGCACATATGCGCGGCTTCTTCTTAGGCGCTATCTCTGCTATCTCTGCTTTGTTCACCCCTTTGCACGGGTCCGCCAAGGGTGACGGCCCCTACCGGTGAGGAGACCTAGAGTTTATCGCTCCTGGATGGAGTTTTCATATCATGTGACATATGGTAGCCTGTCCAGCGGTGCACTGGTTTCGGCTGGCAGGTTTTTGAGGTAGGGACTCCAGACGGTGGTATATTCTATGGCGGGCCGGCCTGCCCACACAGCCGCTCCGCACGCCTCTCGTAGCCGGTTCCCATTGTGGTTGCCGCCATGTGCACAGGGCTTTCCGCGCCCCAGAGTTTGATACAGGTGCATGGCAACATGCCACGCTTCCCTTAGAGTACGCAGTGCTAAGCGTGCCAGCTCGTTCGCTACCTATATGATCCCTTTTCTGGTCACGCGCACCGTGTGGGAAGGGCTTTCCGCGCCCTAAGCCGAGTTTAAAAAGAGCACATAAACAGCGTTTTCCTGCATTCACCATTGTGTAGTTGTGCATCGGTGTGCAAGCACATGTCATGACCGGCTGCCATTCTGCATCTTGGCCCCCGGTGGCTGTACGCCAGCGTCAGGAAATTACAGGTTACTTCGGAAGTACTACAGTATATTCATACTTCCGAAGTACTTCAGGTGCATGCATGAACTTCAGATGCAAGTACTTTGAAGTGCTCTGATTGAACTCCGCTCAGGGCGCGGAAAGCCCGTTGCACACGGTGCGCGTGACCAGAACAAGGGACCAGATAGGCAGCGAAAAAGCTGGCAGTGCTCAGCACTGTGCGTACTCTAAGGGAAGCCTGGCTTTGAAGTACAACTGTACTACTAGTAGTTGGGCGTCCGGTGCCTCGAAGGCGGTGATCGCGAGTGTGCTGTCATTCAATTGCTCGAACCAGGCTATACACTTGTCCTGACGCCGGTCTCAGTGGCCAAAACTGGTAATTTGGCATGCCGGCACTGCCCTTGAACCATCCGCTAAAAAAAAAATATGCAGGCACACCCGCACCGGTCTTTCTCCCGCGCATGACGCCAGCACAGCAACGCCGGCGCGGTGAGCTGACAGAATACAGAGCCACACTCGCATGCGCAGACTGCTTTTGATGACCACGCGCCGCTTGTACCCCAACCCACCATCAGTAGGGATGCACAACTCCGCGAACTGGCGCATCTTCCAACGATAAATGAGCTGCAAGTCCCCACCCTAGTGCAGGAGCACCAGGTACTGCCCAAATACTCTGAAGTACTACAAAGTACGCCATCTGTGGGCATGCTGGTAACACCATCTTGTCATCAAGTAAGTGTGCTTGCGGTGCGAAACACGGCGCGCACACGGAACGTGTCACCTCCAAATGCTGCGTGCCGCGCAAACCCCACCCGTCTGCATCATCTTTGCACGAAAGAAGTGTCCTTGCGGTGTAGCACAAGTACTTGAAGTGCTTCTTGGCTTGAAGTACTGCTTTGCGGCATGCAACCCGGATCATGCCATTCACATATGCCGCGTGCTGCGCAAACGTTTTTTGTTGAACCCCAGCCGTCACTGCATCCCCAAGGGCTGCATGCGCACACACTCGCGCTGACACACCACCAGACTCGCAGCAGACAGCGGACCATAGACACGTGCGAGGCTGCCTGTGCGGGTAAGTCCAGGGGTGGTATTAGGCTCTGGCAGGGCTGTCTCAGCACGGCGTGGCGCCGCAGCTCCCAAGCGGGGCGCCCACCGTCTGCAGCGGGTGGCCGTCGGTTTACTGCGGGGCAGACGGACGGGGCAGCCAGAAGGTGCAAGCGAGAGATGGTGGTGTTGGTGTTGTGTTTGTGCACAAGCAAGTACCTAAAGACCTGCTACATACTTTTTAGTACTTCTCGTCGGTTTTACTGTGGGGCAGACGGACGGGGCAGCCAGACGGGTGCAGACAAGAGACGGTCGTGTGGGTGTGGCTCGTGTGCACCAATACGTATTTTAACACCGGTAAAACGTGTGCCGTACAATACTGTACTGTACTTGATGTTTTTACCGGTATTTGTTTGCACTTGTGGGCGCGCAAGAGCGCACGTCATGCGGGGCAACATGATGCAATGGCATATGCCCAACATGACGCAATGGCATATGCCCAACACGACGCAATGGCATGTGCACGACATGGCGCAATGGCATATGCCCAGCCCCACAGACAACAACAAGAAGGTCCGCAAGCCGGCAGGCGTCAGCTGCCGGCAGGCTACCCTTTCTAGTATACTTCGAAGTACTTCTGCTGTAAAAGTACTTCAAGTACTTCAAGTATACTTAGTAAAACAATGCATGGCCGCATGAGCCCCCATGAAAATGGTGGCGTAACTGGCACATCTGAGGCTGCCGCCTTTATTGTTTGTGAATACTTGAAGTAGTTTGCTCCTTCTTCAAGTGTGCTTCCACCCCCCCCGTAATGTCATGGCCAACCCAAAACAATTTCAGATGATCAACACTCTGGAGCGCAGCGCGTCACGACTGCCACCAGTTGCCTGCAGCGCATGCGCGCGCCGACGCCCAACCACTCATGAGTGGGGTTGCCGGAATCGTATTGTTTTCTTCGGAAATTACTCCGCAATTCGTAGCGCGAATTTCACTGTTACCTTATTTACGATACTTGCAACATCTTCCATAATGTTTTGTGCTCAGCGCAGTCGGATCATCACACGTGTCAAGGCAGCGCAGGCTGCTGTGGCATCTGCAGCGGGTATGATGGAATTGCCGTTGACCACAAAAGTCGAGACATTACAATTCCGGCGACGCTACTCATGAGTCATGGGCACCTCTGTGCGTGGCTCGCAAAATGCGCAGCACCTGCTCGCGGAGGTAGTGAAAGAAACCTGACAGGCTGCTAAGCCCAGAAACTGCCGTGGCTGGGGCAAAATGCCAGGCCGAAGCCTGTGGGGTGATTTTCCCACCTTGTGAAAAGCACCAGACAGCGAAGGTAGTGCACTGCAGCACATTTGCATACTGCTGTATACTGGAAAGTATATACTCGAAGTACTTCGGAAGTAGTTCAAGTGTACTTCAAGAAGTATGCATATGCACAAGCTTAGTGCCTCATTCCCTCTATGCAAATGTAGGTGGTGTGCAACACATGGAACTAGTACATTACACAGACAAGTGTGCCAGTGTGTACGTACATGCCCCGCACGTCAGGCTTTTCCCACTCGTGCGCAAGCAGCATGCACGGGGCTTTCCGCGCCCCAAGCGGAGTCTAATAAGGGGCACATGCCCTTGGTAAAAAAGAGTGATGACATCACATTTCCCTCACCTCGCCTCCTTCTCCTTGTTCTCGGCCGCCTGGTTCTTGCGGATGCCACCCAGCTCGACGCCTCACCACCCCAGATACTGAAACTCTATACTATGCACACATGAGACCAGTAAAAACCACACAGACCAGTCTATAGTTTGTACTACTAGTATACATGAGGTATATATACACCGGCAGATGCCCACCCGCTTGGCGCCCGCACGCATGAACCTGCTACATGATGTACTTAGGTGTACCAACAAATACTAGACTACTTGAGGTGCATGTATGTGCATTAATGGCAGACACACGTGTCAATGAATGAGAGCACGCGCCCCCTCACCTCGGCCTCCTCCTCCTTCTTCTCGGCCGCCTTCTCCTTGCGGATGCTCATGAGCTTGGCGCCTCACTACCCCCATGTACTGAAACTCTATGCTACGCACACACGCATTAAACCGGTACACACCACACTGACAAGTCTATACTTCGTACACGTACACCAGCAAAAAGAGAAGAAAAAAAAATCACCTCGGCCTCCTTCTCCTTCTTCTCAGCCGCCTGCTTTTTGCGGATGCCCACCAACTTCGCGTCCGCGCGCGCGCGCCGCAGTGCCTCGTACACCTTGACGGCCCTCATCTCCTCCGTCACCGCCTCGAACGCGACCGCCGGCGCCGCCTTGGCCAGCGGCAGCGGCGCGCCCTTGAGCTGCTGAGCAGCGGCGGTTTCGGCCGCGGGGGAGTCGCCCTTCTTGGGCTTGGCATTGGAGCGGCGCGGGAACACGACGAGCTTGGACTGGTACTCCTTCAGGCGCGCCACGTTGTTGGCCATCGTGGCCACCTGCGGCGCGCGCGACGGCGGCGGCGGCGTGGGGTTACTACTCGTCACTTTTTTCAGTTTTTAGAGCGTGTTGGCGTTTTTTCAAATACACAAAGTATGTAAGATCTGTCTTCTACTTTGGTATTCCTTGAGGCGTGCCACGTTGTTGGCCATCGTCGCCACCTGCGGCGCGCGCGACGGCGGCGGCGGCGTGGGCACGCTGCAGCTCATCATTCTTGCAATTTTGGGGGGTTTGGCGTGTTATAAATAAAGGACACTTCACAAGTACACAACAAAAGTACTTGGAATCTGTCTTCTATTTTTGCTACTCCTTGAGGCGGGCCATGTTGTTGGCCATCGTGGCCACCCGCAGCGCGGGCGACGGCGGCGGCGGCGTGGGGCCGTTGCAACTCGTTATTCGCTTCCACTCTGTTAGTGTTGGCGATGTGTTTACAGAAACATCTCAACTTTTGCCTTTTCCTTGCTACATGGCGGCGGCATAGGGGTTTTACGACTCGTTAATCTTCCATTTTAGAGGTTTGTCAAGTTAGAAAATCAGTTGTAAATACATGTCTTTTACTTTCGGCATGTGTATTTCTAATCCTGACACTCTTTTTTTACATTATCATTATGAAATACTGGTGGTCCCTTGAGGTGAGGGCCCGCTGCTGGGTCAGGTGCCCCGTCCCACGCGCCGATGCTCAGCTGCTGCGGCTCCAGCCAGGGGACCCAGAGCGTGTGCCAACACAATCGGGTGGTGCCCCGCACTTGGCACAACCCCGCGGCATGCTGCAGAGGCCCCTGTCTTTTTGTGCGCCGGCGGCATGTGCTGCAGACCGCTCGCTGGCGGATGCCATGTACTACTCCAAATACGTAGTACCTCAAGTACATATAACATCAGTGTACACACTATGCTGCCCTTCAAGTGTGCACGTGCCAAGAAGCATGCGCCCACATGCCATGCACAACTTCATTCTGGTATCAGTATACACCATACTTCAACATGTACTTCAACATGTACTTGTACGGAGGTATCGAGGAGTACACAGGCCCGGTGCGCACATAACCATATGCCATGGACAACTTCAATATACTTCACATACACTATACGGTACTTCAAGTGCATGCACTTCAAGTGCACGTACCCAGGGGTATGCACGCCCGGTGCGCACATTACCTCGGGTATGGACTGATACACAAACTTCGAGTATTATGGTATATTATATCCAAGCGTCGCAGGTGCACCATGCAAGCTTCATTAACAGATGCATCGGTGTACTGTAGCTTGAGCGTATTATTTTATTGACGTGGGAAGATTGTGGCGGTTTTCACTGCCTTTTTTACATTCCCAGGACGATATTTAAGAGCGCCCACAACCTGAATTGCGGACGCACCCACTGTGGACCATGCCATTCACTCGCGCAGAATCCACTCCTAGAGAACTGCCAAGAAAAATCCCAAACCGGAACCTCTGTCTCACACATGCCACATGAAACATACTTCTCACGCTACTAGTAGTAGTGTTACTCACGCGCCCACAAGTACAACTCAGTGAACCTACTGCTTCTAGTTGACCTGCTATGACGTAAGTACAGTGTCAAGCGGTTTGTACTTGAAAACATCTCTCTCACAAATGCCACGTGGAAACGTACTTCTGCTCCTACTACTCACGCGCGCGCACGTGCAAGTCAATACAACTACTACTCCTAGTTGCACTGCCATAACCAAAGTGCAGTGTCAAGCAGCTCGGGGTCCAAGTATTTTGCAGCACACTGCTTCTAGAAGTAGGACAGGGGTAGATGCCACTTAAGTAGTACCACACGCACAACCAAAATAAGACCCCCCCCCCGCATCAGCGACGGCCAACGCTCGGAAAAAAAAAAACGGTGACGTTTTGTACTCGGATGCCTAGAATACGCAGCTCACCCTCACAACCACTGCCGCATGCGCCGCGCACCGCTGCCGCCCGCACTTCAACCACTGGCACTTCAACTCTGACGGCCGAGATCAGATGAACAACGCGCACTGCTGCTGCTGCTCCTGCTGCTGCTGCTGCACTGGTGCGCCGCCACGCGGGCAAGCGGCTTTCCGCCAATTTCAATAACTCAAACTTCAACTCTGACGACCGGCGCAGTGTGTTGGCAAGAGGGGGGGGGGGGGGGGCGACTCACGGAGCGGTTGGTGCGCCTGTGGTCGATGGAGATGCCGATGGTGCGGGCCGCCTTGCGGGGGATGCCGGCCTCCTGCTCCGATGCACGCCAGTTCGCCCACGCCACGCCACGCCACGGCAGCACCAGCAGCAGTGCCACAGCAGCGGCAGCAGCAGCAGCACCGTCGACGCCAGCAGCAGCGCCAGCGCCAGCACACAGTGACAGCCGAAATGCGATTTCCGCCCACGGCACGGCACCAGCAGCAGCGCCAGCAGCCGAGAAGCAGTCCCAGCCGAGGCAGCGGCAGGGGTAGACCGGGTCACAACAGAGGAAAGGTTGTCAGAGAACTGTTCTGAGGAAAGGTTGTCAGAGAAGTGGGCAGGGAGGTGAAGTGGTGGCGCGTGGAAATTGAAGTTGCAATTGAAGTACTCTGGTGCGTGGCTGTGCCGGGGGCAGGGGCAGCCTCAACATTTGGCACTGCTGAGGCCTTGTAGCGCGAGCGCAGAAAGAGCTACTGGCGGGGGGGCGCCTGAAGTGGCATATCTGCCATGTGCCGAGCCTCTGCTGCTGAGCACGTGTGCGCGGAAATATAGTATACTTCAAGTGCTGTACTTCAAGTAGCACATGCATACACATGTGGTGTGCATGATGTTGTTGAAGTTTGCATCGGGCGCGCGGAAAGCGCCGTGCAAATGGTGTGCGCGCCTGGGAAGCTTCTTGAGAGGATTATCAAGCGTGCTGACCTCCCCAGCTGCTAGCCGACAAGGTCAGTATGCTGAGCAAACACGCAGTCTGTGGTGGTGAGCCAAGCATGTCGCTACAGCACCACTAGTGGACTACAGCACACATGTACACAACTCCATTGGTTTCATACTTTTGGAAGGGCAGTTGGTGTGTGCGCACCCTTGAATTTGGGTCCGGTGTTGGCGGGGGGCTGGGCGCTTTGGTGCCACGCGGCACTGGTATTGTCTTGTAGACCGCTACGGTATGATTTTTCTGCGACTTCATCAACCGCGCCCCATGTGCACAGGGGTTTCCGCGCCCCAAGCAGAGTATGATAAAAGTACACGACACGGTACGTTTGACAGAGCATGGGTATGTGCATGTTGGGCGTTTGCCTTTAAGTGTCTCGTGTTCAAGTGCGCATATGCATTGTGAGGTAGGGACTCCGGACGGCGGTATATCCTATGGCGGGCCAGCCTGCCCACTCGGACGCCCCGCTCGCCTCTCGACCTGGCTCCGGTGGTGGTGTCCGCTCCGTGGTGGTGGCTCCCCCGAGTGTGGTGGTGTGTGCGGCAATGCAAGCAGGCAAGCCCCCAAGGTGTGGGCGTGCTCACCTTGAGCTCAGCCAGCGTGAAGCCGCGCCCCAGGCGGACCTTCGTGTTGTACTGCAGGACACGAAATTTCAGGGTTGGTTTGGCAAGAAGCGTGTCAATGACTGGTGGATTGAAATGGCTGGTGTGAAGGGTACCACAGTGAAAGGGGCCACTTGGTGCCAGCAGCACTTTAAGGTAGCACCGGCCAGGGCAGCAGCCGCAGCTGCCAGTGCTGCAAATGATGCCCTACTAGGTTTGCTGCCGCTATGCAAGTGGTTCACATAGATTATGTACGAACAGCCTGCCTGCTGTGGCAGTCGAACCCCAGTAACTGCGTTGATAAATCCTCCTCAGCTCACTGCTGTGACACCCCGGCCAAGCCACACCCCGGCAGCCCGTGCAGCAGCAGCAGCAGCAGCCGCAGCAGCGCTCCTCCGCCTCGCCAGCGTCCAATGGAGCAGCAGCAGGGCCGCTGCGTGCCGCCGTTGCAGACACAACAGCGCGTGCAATGTTGCTGCTGTGCGCACTCCACTTCCCGCCGCACAAGCCTCCTCCCACGCGCGCGCCTGGCGCCTGCCATCCCTCCACCTTCAGACATTCGCTGTTGGTGCATTAGGCGGTGTGTGCGAAGCTCGCCTTGATGGTGGGGCACCGCACCGCCGGGCGCAGCAGCTGCGTGGGGCGAGGCGCCATGGCAGCGGCCTTCTCGGCCCTGCGCAGGCGCCTGGTCCGCTTCTTCATAGGCTGGTCGAACCATGTCTTCACACGGGTCTGCCACTTCTTGTGGAAGTGCCCATTGGGCAGCACGTTGTTGTGTTTCACCATCCTGCCCTGCCCGCCGCTGTCGAGTGCCGCCGGCCCCCAGTGTGGCCAGGCCTGCGCCTGCAAAGCCCAAGCCACAGCCTGTTGTTGAAGTAAATAACTTGAAGTAAGGATGAATAACCAATCATCGCTGCTCAGCAACCTGGCTGTTCATGAATTCAGAGCTCTGCATGCACAGATCTGGAGTTCTCTGCTGAGTGTCTTTCTTTTAGAGAGAGTGAGAGAGACGTCGACGAGCGGCTGGGTGCGCCATGGTGAAGGCAAGTTGGTGGGGCATGTCGGCGGTTCAGTCATGTTTTCATGTGCTAGCGGTAGCCTCGTGGCTGCCACGCACGTCCTCACAGTACGTTGGGTCTCCTGTGTGCTTTGCTGCCTTACCCCCCCCGCCAACAGCAAAAGAACCACACCGGGCGTAACGCCACGGCCAAGGACCACGCCAACGGCATCAAGAAGGCGCCCAAGTTCAAGTACAACACCCTCAAGGGGGTGAGTGCGCCCAAGCGGCGCCAGTGCTTGTTTTTGTGTTCATGCCTACAGACGAACTCGTCATGTTTCGCGGCTTAGACTATGGTGCCGAGAGCTTGCGCCAGGCCGCCAAGTGCGGTGTGCCCTTGTGACCAGCGGGTTTATTAGCGTCAGTCCGCCCTCCATGCCTTGTAGCGTGCTGTAGTTCCGCTGCCATCCCTCGTGCTGGTGCGCTTTCCGCGTCGCGTGCTCAGCAGCCGGGCAGGGGCCACGCTTGTACACGTGTACACTTTCTAGCAGCTCATGTAATCATTTGTAAATACTTCTACTTCTATGAGATATATTCTTGTGGGGCCAGCGCAGCATCATCCCCACATGCAACCAGCCTGCATCGATTTTAAGGCGCACTCAAAGCGGTTGTTGGTGACACACGCAGTTGCTGACCCAGCAACAACAACAAAAAATCCTGATAGGTTCCTCTCACATGTTGCACTCTCACCTTGCGCACGTGCATGCAATTGCAGATGGACCCCAAGTTCCTGAAGAACCAGCGCTACGCCAAGAAAAAGAACCCCAAGCCCAAGCGCGCGGGCATGGCGCGGGACAAAAAGTGAAGCCGCTCCCGGCCTCGTTTAGGTGGCGCTCCGCGGCGAGGCGGCACCGTTGCCTGCAGCGCCAGCTACAGCGTCGCAGACGGGTTCAAAACTTCCAAACCATTGCCAAGCGCTGAGCACGGTGACAGAGCCTGCGGCGGTGCTGCGGCACTGGTGGTGGCAGCAGCGGCGGTGGCAGCAGCGGCGGCAGCAGCGGCGGCAGCAGCGGCGGCAGTGGACGGTGTGTCCGCATGTTCACTTGTACCCTGAAGAACAGGGGCGGGCGGGCGGGTGTGTGGCGGGTGCAACACGCCAGATCGACAGGTGCAGAGGCGGGCAGCGGGGTTGCGGTTCACAGGCGCCAGACTGCTGGCTGACGGAAAAGTGTGTAAACGATGTTGCAACAGGAAACTTCAGTTTGAGCACGCCCGCCCGCAACTGCGCCATGGTGTTGCCCCGCGTATTGCTTCGCCACGGCGCGCCCTGCTCAGCACTATATGGTTTGTAGGAACGTGCTGCGCAGGCTGCAGTGCGCGCAGCTTGCGGCGCCGATGCCGCACACCAATGCAAGGAAGCGCGCGTGGCGCCTGTACCCTGTCACATACATTGTGCTCGATTTGTGCCCCCTTTTGGATGCTTGACGTTTCAACGACAATGACGTGTGACCCACCATGTCTGTAGTACTTGCCTGGCTGCAGAGTACGCAGTGCTGAGCATTGCCAGCTTTTTCGCTGCCCATCTGATCCCTTTTTCTGGTCACGCGCACCGTGTGCGAAGGGCTTTCGGCGCCCTAAGCTGAGTTAATTAAAAGTACTTCCAGTGCACTTCGGTAGTTTTTTGTGTTTGCATTTGTGGGTGTGCAGGAGCCCATGCCCTACGTGCCAGCATGCTCGTGTAACAGTAGAAGTAAACTGCTGTGATGTCAATCTACTGACTTCCGTGTTGTGGCCAGTCTACCTTGGAATGCGCTGACGTGCAGAGTGCGCCACATCCGCAACACAACGAAACACGCCTTGCACTGCTGTGCGCACGGCAGTTGGCAAACGCACTCTGGAAGGTCGCACGGATGTTGTACTCCAAAACGGGACAGGGCAATCGCTCGCAGACAGGGCAAGCCCACATGCTAATGCGAGCGACGCAACTCTCAGCTCGCGGCACCCAACATGCAGGCTCCGCACAGCACGTTGCACCACACAAACGCATTCCGACACGCCCCCCCCCGGTGTAGAAACGCACACACGGCCTCTCAACTTGAGAGTGAAATATCACACCTAGTTATGTCTCCCTGGTGGGAAAAGGGTGGGGTGCGCTCTCGCACGAGTAAAAGGCCCGGCGCGCCTGAACGAGCTCTACCGCGGCGCGTGACAGAGCCCGCATCAGGTACACGGGCGGCGCCCAACCGCTTAAAGCCCTTGTGGGGCGGCGGGCGCACTTCGGAAACACGACCGCACATAAGAACAGGCGCCCTCTGACCTGAGAGGGCATGCCGCGCCGCGCGGCTTGCCCCAGTTATGTCATGCAGAAACTACACACACGCTATATACACACGCAAGGTGCAGGCTCGTAGAGGGAAGGGGGGTGGCACCCCCAGCGGCTTGCGCTGCGCCGGGGGCGCGCGCCAACGGCTCGCAGCCGCGCCGCAAGCGGCACCACACTTGCTCAGCAGCGCAGCGGGGCGCTCGCACTCCGCGGCAGCTGCGCCGGCAGCGGTGGCGGCAGCGGCGGCGGCGGCGGCGCGCTTGCACAGAGCACACTCAGGGGGCGCATCAGCGCGCGGCAGATGTCTGCGACGCGTCGTCATCATCTTCCTCCCCATCCCCGCCGCCACCGCCAACGCCGCCCATGGCGTCCGTCAGAGGCGACTGCGCGGCCGCACGCGAGCCACCGCCGCCGCCGCCCTTTGCCGCCGCCGAGCGCGCCCTCAGCCCGAGGGTGCCCGCCAGTTTGGCGAGGTGCGGCAGGCCCGCGGGCTTCTTCTTTCGCGGGCGGTCCACGCCCAGCAGCAGCTGGCGGTCTCGCACGCTCACCTCCGCGTCGCCCGCGCCGCCGGCCTCGGACATGAAGGGGGGGGCGCCGTTGCTGCCGTTGGCAGCAGCGGCGCTGGCGGTGCTGCCGCGCGAGCCGCTGCTGTTGAGCGCGGCGACGGCGATGTCGTCGTTGTCCGCGGTCATGGAGGAGCGCGGGAGGAGGGAGCTGCCGTCGAAGGTGCCGCCGCCGCGCAGAGTTGCTGTCGTGGTGCCCTCCAGGCCCGTGCTGCTCAGCGCACGGGGGGGGGGGAGGGGGGAGGGGGGGATGTGAGCTGGGGCTGGTGTGGTGGCCTCAGGATGCGAGAGCAACTGGGGCGCGAAGTGTGGCCCCGGGATGCGAGAGCGACTCTAGCGTGGCGCAAAGTGGCATGAGGCGGACAGATTTTGCGAGAGGTCGCATGGTGGCCCATGTGCACGCGCAAGGGGCACTGCCCCATTTACTTTAGTGCGGGTGCCAAAACAAGAGTTGTGAGAACAAGGACAACATCCGGCACACGCGGTGCACATACATGGCCGCCTTGAAGTCCGCAGGCGCCGGCAGCGTTGCGCCCGCGCCCGCCATGGGCGCCTTGTAGGTCATGGTGACCGCAGGCATGAGGTCGGCCTCGTCCACTGTGGCGTGGCCGGCGGGCTTGCCGCCCTTCTGCATTCGCCACGGAGAGCGTCACAGCAAATTTTGTGCATTGTTAGAGGGCGCAAATTGGCCGCGGAAGCGGTGCGCCTGGCTGGCGTGCGACGGCCGCCACACAAATGTGTGCGGGGGTTATTGTGCTGCTGTTGCGGTTTTGCAGTCGACAGGCAGTTTCCGCGCGCGCAGTGTTAGCAGGCGCAGGTGATGTGGCGAAAGCGGCGCGCCGGGCCGGTGCACGGTGGCTGCCGCACCAACTGTGTGGGTCATAATGATCTCGCGGTGCTCGTGTTGGCAGGCGCCCGTGTCAGGTGCAGCTGCCCCAGCAGCGTGCACGCCTGGGCAACGGCAGCACGCAGCTGCTGTACCGTGCGGCGGGGCGGCAGGGCACATCTGGGCGCCCCCTGCGCTGAGCAGCGAGCACACGCAGCAGCACATTCGCTTGCGCACCATCACGGGCTACCACTAGTGATGGGTCACAGCGTATGAACATTTCATTATACACCGTATAACGTATGTAATTACGGCGTATGATGTATGTGGATGAACGTATTTACACAGGGAATACGCTACATATCGCGTTTCCGGGCGCAGAAATACGTACAAATACGCCGTATTTGTAGAACATGTAAAAATACGTTGCACGCCGTGACCCATCACGGGCTACTACCGCTCTTTCTGAGCTGGCGCTGCTGCTGCGCTCGCGGCTGCCCTCGCCGACACCGCCGCCAAGGACAGAGTGCAGTCACGGGTAGGTGAGTGGCGGACCTGGAGGCCGGCGGCCCCCTTGAAGTATGGAACCGACTTCAAGTAGAGAGAAGTGCATGCACTCGCGATTTAGTTGGCTTTGATTTAGTGCGGTATGCGGTTCAGTGCGGGTTCCAGAGACCCGTTACTGACCACATGATTCTTTGTACACGATGCACAATGCCCCACGTGGTTTAGTGCGGGTCTCGCCTCAGTGCGGGGTGCCAGGGGGGGTGACACAACCCCGCACTAAATTGCGCGTGCCCTGTACTCAAAGGATAAAGCACGGCACCCCCCGCGCGCCCGCACGCGCACGTTCCGATGTAAGCGATGACGGTGCTGGGCGACACAGCTGTGGGGGGTTGTCCTCCGATGCCTACAGGGACCACTTGTGAGTGCGGCTGCCCTCTAAGTTAAGTTGTCATTACGTTGTCCGTGAGTTGGTGGCGGTGGGGCTCAGTCAGGCATGTATGCTAACACCGCGGGCGCGGCTGCTTGCGGGCTTGCCGCCGCTGCTACTGTACTGCCGCCCTCTGCTACAGCCCAGCAGCAGCAGCAGGTGCTGCAGCAGCAATGGCTGCTTTGGCGGCTGCCAGTTGTGCCCGTGCCCCCCTGCGCTGAGCACACGCAGCGGCACATGCGCTTGCGCGAGCTCGATCACGGGATACCACCACTGTGCAGGCGTGGGCAGGTGCGTGGCTGACCTTGAGGTTCGTGGCCCCCTGGAGGAAGGCCCCAATGTTGCTGAAGTTGCGCGACACCTGGCTCACAATGTCCCGGACAATGTCGCGCTTGATGCGCGCGAGCATCGTCTTGCGCGTCCTGGCGGCGGCGGTGGCAGCGCGCGGCGGCGGCGCAAGGGGATTCAGAAGCTGCGCACAGCTTACAACTACTACTAGTAGTAAAATCTTGCCAAGAAGAGTTGTGCCGGTTACACTTTCAGGGGAGACTGTACTTCGAGTGCTGGTAGTGTCAGTGAGTAGCACTCGTGGGCGCGCGGGAACCCAGGCCATGCACGCGGGCATGCACCGGTAGCCATGCTTGGCCTCGCACAGACATACTTGCCAGCTTTGCACTGTCACCAACAAGACGCACCAGCAAGCGGGCAGGTCCGAGCGCTACTGGCGCTTCCAAGCGCCGCACTAGAAGTTCTAACGGCGCGCGCATGTTGGAATACAGGTAGGCAGTTATACTCCGCTGATGTACTTGCGGGCCTGTGGCTAGGGTACTGAGCAGCAGTGGGGGCTATTGTAGCAGTGCTGTCATATTCGACTGGGTGTGTGCCACGCAACTGCCCGTGCCATCGCCTGCCACCTTGTGGACTTTACATTTTGTGCAATACAACATGATACAGTGTGTGCAGGCGTACCATGTCTTGTCCGCGTAGTGCAATACAACTAGGGTTGCCGGAATCGTAATTATTTCCAAAATTACTCCGTAAGTCATGGCGTAATTTTGCCGTAACCTTACAATACTTTGCAACGTCTTCCATAATGTTTTGTGCACAGTCGGATCATCACACGTGTCAAGGCAGCGCAGGCTGCTGTACGCATCTGCAGCGGGTGTCATGGAATTGCCGTTGACCGTAATGTCCCGCATTTACCATTCTGGCAACCTGTCAAGGCAGCGCAGCCTGGTGTACGCATCTGCAGCGAGCGTGGTCGAATTGCCGTTGACCGTAATGTCCCAAATACACGATTCCCGCAACTCTAAATACACACATAATACAGTATGTGCAGACGCACCATGTCTTGTCGGCGTAGCGCATGACGTGAAGCCGCAGGTGCACGTTCTCAATGCGCTCGAGGCTGGCGCCGCTCGTGGTGGTGCCGCCGCCGCTGTAGCTCAGCAGGACGTTGATCTCCCCCAGGCACGCATGGTTCACGGCGACCTTCCACTCGTCGTCGCCGTCCTTGCGGCTGGCGCCGCCGTTCTGCGTGCGCGCGCGGAGAGTTTACACCGCCAGCAGGTGGATTCATTCATTCATGGGTGTCCACCTGTGAACAAATTCATTGATTTCATGCACGCGTGGTTAACGGCGACCTTCCACTCGGCGTCGCCGTCCTTGCGGCTGGCGCCGCCGCTCTGCGTACGCGCGCACACAGGCTGTACACCGCCACCAAGTGCATTCATTCATGGGTGTACACCTGTGAATTCATTGATATCATGCGCATTCACGTGCGGTGCCGCTCCGGCGGTGCAGTGGCGGCGCGTGCCGAGTCAAAACAAGCCCGTACAACTACAAGCGCACCTGCAATGCCGCCGCCGCGTCGTCCTCATTCTCATCCACTATTTGTCTGGGAAGGCGCCATCAGTAAGCTCGGAATTCAACACTATATTGTTGCAAGACTTGACTCTTGTTTGCAGTTTCTGCAATGCCGCCGCCGCGTCGTCCTCATTCTCATCCCTTATTTGTCTGGGAAGGCGCCATCAGTAAGCTCGGAAATCAACACTATATTGTTGCAAGACTTGACTCTTGTTTGCAGTTTCTGCAATGCCGCCGCCGCGTCGTCCTCATTCTCATCCCTTATTTGTCTGGGAAGGCGCCATCAGTAAGCTCGGAAATCAACACTATATTGTTGCAAGACTTGACTCTTGTTTGCAGTTTCTGCAATGCCGCCGCCGCGTCGTCCTCATTCTCA